>VWZZ01002799.1:494482-539329 GCA_013399095.1 Psophia crepitans
AGACCATGCCACTCAGCAAGGAGAAAGGCTCAGACTGTGTTCTGAGGAGGGCTCATACCAGGCATTCCTGTCATGGCTGGGTGTACCTTCAGTTATCTCATGCAGCAAGTTATTCCCTTCAATGTGCAATTAACAGGATGTGAGCAAAACACACACAAGAAATCAGAGCACAGCAGACCCCCTTCTTGAAAACTGAACTGAGCACCTACAGCTATTCCAGAAGTATACTCTCATTTAGAAAGAACAAGCAAAACCAAAAACTTAACTCTTTTGCCTCTCTTCTGACAGATGCTGTCTGTGTGCTAGAAAGTGATGCTCCCAAATGGTGTTTTCCTAGCTGAGTTCTGATTCTTCAACTATGGCTCCCCCACATCCCAATGCTCTTACAAATATAACCTAATTTAGAAGGAACAGAAAAAATACTGACTCCCTGAGCTAAATGGGCAGAAGATGATACTCTTCCTTTTACTGCAGGATGAGATGAAACCTGGATCTACTCAAGATGGCAAGTGGTTGCACTGACGCAAGCAACTAGTGGTGTATCCTGGACTACCCATGCAGCTTCCTTCTCCATTCTTTCCTCAAGAATTTCCAGTACAGGAATATCCCATGCACGCATACAGCACGTGAACAATCCCCGAGTTTAAGAGTCCCTAAGTAGTCATTACTATGATGGACTGCAATGACTTCAAATTAGCTGTTACATGCTGATGGGCAAAAACATGCCTTTGGAAAAAATCCTACAATATCATGACTAACTGAAAGTTGCCATGGAACTGCACATATGAGAAGGAGAGCATCAACACTTACTTGAATACACACTCCAAGTACTCCAATACTTACTATACATTAAGGTTCACCTAGCTAGCGCAGATGACTGGTTATCACACATCAAGACGATTAGTTTCATAAATGCTTCATCAACTAATTCACAAAGAAAGGCTCACCTTTTTTGCCTACTACTTCACAGAATAATTAAAACCACAGTTCAAAAACAAAAAAAACCCACTAAAACACACTACAACAGACTTGCACATTGTTTTTTCTGTGTATCTTACCTTTAATATTAATGTTTCCTTCTTCATACTGCAGCATTAAACAAAGTTACTAAGATTACTCCAACAAAAGTCAAGGCATAAGCCATCTCTGTTCAACTTACACTTTATACTTTTATCCTGGTATATCTTTAAAACCTCATCTGATATTTTACAAGTATTTCTGCCACTGAGTAATTCACAATTACAATTTATTATTGAACATAATTCAGCAGTAAAAATTATCTCACACAAAAGCAAAGAGCAGCAGTGATTCTATTACACTTCTAGCATCTGCCACAACATGAGATACTCCTACATTAGTACTCATACAAAAATAAGGCAAAAACACAGGTGAAATTATAAAAGAATTAGATATAATGATATTCTGTCTTGATGCTATCAGACAAAGCACAAGCATTCAACATAACCTCAGTGTCATCTGAAACGCTGCTAATCACAGAACCCCAGTAATGTGTGTACGATTGTTAGTTTTGTGTGTGAGAATCTAAGCCAGAAAAAGATGAGTGAGGATGGTTTTCAGTATGTGAAGGTATAAACGATCTTACAATCTTTGGATTTCAACATTAGTTCAATATAATAGCCTTGGGGAGGTGGGTGGTGGTGGAAATAAATAAAAACCAGCCTTAATGCTGCTGAAGTTCCCAATAAAGTTTTACTAAGACCGTGCTATAGCAAAAACCACCACATCTGTTTATGCTGCTTTACTGGACAGCTCAGTGTTCTCTCCTTCAAACAGCTTTTTTAATGGAGATAAGGCAAAGAAGGAAGGAAGCAGCAGCTGCACAACAGCTTCTGATATCTAATGATTAGAAACGTATTAGTAGAAATAATTCAGGCTCTTTCAGAAAATGTGGTTTTGGGACAGATGTGAACTGATGTAAATATCATAGTAGAGCAGATGCTACAGAGCTAGAAAATCTAGCATAGGCGAGGTGCTCAGGCAGTATTTCGTTAGTAACCTAGGTTAAGTTCGATAGTTCTCAATGGGTAAATCACAACTACTGTCAAGCAGCAGGAGACAAGTGATGGAACACTTGTATTGATGCACTGCTTTATCTGACATGTTAATTTTTCACCTTAACAGATTAAAATATTTTCACTGATTTCTTCCCAGATAAAGAGCAAAGTGAGACTATACTGCTAATTATTTTTTGTTCTTCCAAAAAAAAAAAGCCAGTATTGTTCAAATTCACAAGCCAGCACTGAGTTAAAAGAAAAATATAAAACCAAATATTTTTTTTAAAAAAAATCACATTCAAAGCTACATAATCAATAGCAACATTTATTTCAGTGAAAAGCTTAATGAAATTTTCCAGTCACTGCTTGGAGTAAATAAAGAGTAAAACTGAATAAGCTAAGTCTAGCTTTTATGCTATTATTTAATTTTTGCTTCTACTGGTAGATACTAATACTTCTACTTAAATGCAGACTTTTTCTATATTTCATAAAGAATGTACCTGAAATTCCTATGGTAAAATATAAATTGCAGTCTACAGTTAATGAAAACTAAAACATGGATAATGAAATCCTCCATTAAATTGTTCACTAAGCATTAATGCTATTCTGTTGCATGTTTACTTGTGAATAAAGTCATCTTCATTCGAAGGTGAACATCAGGTTATCAGCTTGCATTACTTAAGATACTGCAAGACAATGTTTTGTCACTCTAACAAACACAGCTTTCATTTACAGACACCAAAGCCTGCCAACTACTGATAATTGCTGACCTGATAAATGTTGACTAATGGGAAATGCTGTAGTTCTTGTAATAATAATTGGCAACTTTATAGATCTCTGATGAACTGTCACTTCATAGGTAATGAACATTTCGCATTCATATCTACCTTTATGTGAATCATTCCTGCATCAGTCATTACTAGTGTCTATAGAGGTCAGGACACTGAACATGTGAAGCCCAGCCTCATACCAGAGCTGAGCAAGATGAAGCTGCTGGAGTAAACAGGTTGCCACAAAAAGGCAAGAGGATGCTCCAGTTATTTAGATGTTCAGATGTAGCAAATGCATTGAAATATATTCACCACCTACTCTAATACTTCCCTTCTTGTCTTATGAATTTGCGTACTTACATACTTCCTAATCAAAGTAGTGAAAGAAAGTAAGAAGTGAGCAAAGTTGAGAGAAGGAGAAAAAAAAAATCTGGATTGCATATTGTACTTCAGGTGTCTGAAGACACTCTGCTCTTCCACTTCCCCTGTTGTAATTCAATTCAGATGTGTTGGACGAGGCATTCCCTGAGAATTGCCATCAAGACTACTCTTTTGGAAATGGTAAAAAGTCATGGTCACTTATTAGTTTTGACCAGTTCAGCACCATCAGTGTTCTGACAAAGTCATACTGTTTCTCACGATTACCAACAGGCCTCGTGGATTTGCTATAATATGCTCAGGCTTCCTCATAAGTTTCCTCAGAGATCTAACACGCCATATAGTTACGGCTACACTGATAGCATATAAACAGAATACCTACCATTTTCAATTTAGCCTGGTTGATCCTATAACCAAGAAACTCTAAAAAATAATTAATTAGAATCAAAAAATTTTATTAATCAAAGAAATAGATTTGCTAGAGAGACACAGCAGCAAGAAGAAAAGGAGACTAAAACAAAGAGTCAATATTCTATGCTTTTTCACTATGTTTCCACAAAGCCACTATGATCCCTACCTCTAGGGTAACGAGCTCTGTACGTGCGTACACATGCATGTAATATATGCACATACCTTCACAGAGAAAGGCATTTGGCAATTCCCTACTAGTTCTCCTAGGCCACAATCCTTCAGATTTCAAGGAAAAGACTTTTCATTTATTAGACTTCACACTCCTCCAGTTTTATTTATTAGCTTCGCATCAAGACCAAAAACCGATTTCATCTACTAAGCCTACTCTTTTATCTAAGCAGCTACAAAGCCAACCGTCTGTCATACAAGAAAAGCAACGGCACAGCCTAAATTCATAGCCATTTCATTCATTTCTCAAGTCACCAAAATGTTCATGACTACTGGTGGTTAACAGAAAGGCTGGTGATTTTATTATAACTACTGAGCAATTTTAAAGAAAAAACAATATTGTATCAGTTTCAGTGTTAATACTGTGATATGGTATTTCATAATACAGATCTTGGAATTGCCTTCAAGAACCTCCTCGATATTGTTCCTTTCTGACTTTACCTCTACCATCACCACTTTCCACCAGTGATTCAGCTGTCTGACATACCGTTTATTTGCATCTCTCCACCTCTTCTTCAGCCTTTTCCTACCTGACTTCCTACACACAGAAAAGCTCCTCTTAAGTTGATGTCTAACATTCCATTCATATTAAAACTATGTCTTTGGATTAACACACACAAAAAAAAAAAGCCAGGACTAGATTTTCAATAATAGGACTAACAGCCATTTTACACTATCCATACCAGACACCATCCCTACTACAGACCTGCCACCTACTATTCTATTCCCCCTACTATTCTAATTTTATTGCTATGAAAGTTTAAAATATGATGTGAAGTATTCCATTGTGTCATACATTTGAAACATTTTCAGATCAGTAGTTCTGATCATGTCATGCTTAATCGGTATATTATATATTTAGTTCAGGAAAAAAGTAATGCCTGAAAGACAACTGAATTTGAAAGGCAAATTCATACTATATGCTTTACTATAAGACAGTAGTAGAATAAAGAAACATCAACTAAAAAAAAGTCACGCTGACATTTCAAAGCTTATGTCTGCTACAAGTGAAAGCAATCGATATTGTGTCTGAGAGATTATTAGCTTGTTCTGTGCTTTTGATATCATTTTGAATGCATTCCTTATAGGAGTTTTGCCAACAACACATGTTCTCCCTCAGACAGTGCAAAAGGCCTGTTTATCAGGAAAAGAAACAGCAAAACTGTCATAGAAAAGAAAAATATTTCCTGCAACAGAAAGTAAAAGATGCAGGAAGGATGCCTGAATATATTTTATTTTACTTAGAAGACAGTTCCAAAGATACATTTCAATGCCAAAGACCCTTCTTTTATGCTAGAAGCTTGGGTTATTTTCACTGCACAAAGTAAGAAAACAAATATCTGAAACTGAGGTATTAAAAATCACAATTAAAAGAATAATGTGCTTTAAGGACAGGATGGATAGTTACAACAGTCTCTCCAGAATCTTTTCTGGCTACGTAGGATCTGTCACATGGCCAGACTTGAGTTCTTTTTTTCCCAGACTCTAACACTTCTGAATGAGATAACATTAAGCTTGAAAAAAGACACTCCTGCAGCTACTTAGTTAAATCTACTGAAAGACAGTCACAGTTACTGTTCATTTTCCTGCTTCTTCATATGCTTTGTTCCACTTAGGAAGTACTTATCAGAAACACTTATTACACATACCTGTTAGATATAATGAATAAGTATGTTGCTTTCACTACCCTTTTAACCACAGAATTGACTGAAAGCAAGCAGAGATCTCAAATAGAGATCCAGTCAGTCACATCCCAGTTTGAACAAAAGATAATGTACAAAAAATTCAAGATAATGAGAAAACTCAACTGGAGTACAGACTGATGCACTGGCATCAGGCTGATTATCCTAGACACATTCCTCTAGGCAAAGTGACATGGTAAAGATTACATTTCGAAAATTTATACTTTACAATCTCTCCCCCTCCCCTGAGGTTTGGCAGATGGGAACAGACTCCAGCAATATGACTGTTTCCAAGGTAAGGTTTTTGTTCAAAGCTGCGTCAGCTATGACAAGGTCTTCTGAAAGCTTTTCCTCGAGCAAAATTAATCCATTAAGCAACATATCCTAACTTCCTCAGGACATGTATCTGCAGATAAGCCACCTTTCCTATCGTGCACATCTGCCAAGAAGGGATAGCAGGCAATGCTGACAAGGGAGATCAATAACTGTCATTAAAAATATTTGATCAAATCATATTGGAAGGCTGATTCTATTATATTTCTCTTGTATAAAATTGTGACTTTGCTAAGTGAGGTGTAATCAACCTAATCAACATAAAGAAACACTGCCAACATAAAATTCCAAATTTTTGTTTGGTTTTGGGATTTTGTTTTGGGGGGGGTGTGTGTTGTTTTTGTTTTGTTGTTTGTTTGTTTTTAGTGTGGACAATAATCCAGTGCCACAGCATAATCATCCTATTCCTTGTACGAAATTATTTCAGAGGAAGCATTCCAAAACTGCCATAAAAACCTTAATGGAAATTTATTCTAATTCACTTTTCTTCAGTTTTTTTCTCCTCACACACAATAAATTTTGGTGTACGTGGGGGGAAATAATGAAGAAAACCACAATCTGCATGACAGGCAAAAAAATCAGAATAGTCAGCACAGAGTAGAAGAGTTCTGTGCTGGTTTTAACAGTATAAATTGCGTCTCGATGAAGAAGTTTGCTAATGGATCATTTCTCACATAATATGAAACAAAATGTACCTCCATTCCTTTTCATTCCGCACTTTTCTGAAGTGCATTAGTACTACTCACATTGCAAATAGGTTAGATCCATTCTTTCAGCTTTCATCTCAATGCTTGATCTCAACGCTTGTGCTTTCTCTGCTTTGTAACTTTTTTTGCACAGTCTCACCACTCCACAGAAATTGCTGCATTCCGCTACACTGCTTGTGGTGGAAGGAACACAGCATGTTAGGAGTACAGTTACGAGCAGAGGAGTGAGTAGCAGCGTGATATCCCTGAAAACTGGTATACAGATTCACGGGCAAATAAATATTTTTTTTTCCCAGGTGAAAAGTGATGCTGTAAATACAAGTAACCATTTCAATGAGGAAGTTGCATTTATTTGTTTGTTGCAAAGCTGGTTTTATGATATATACAGAGCATGTAAGAAAAGCTTGAAACGGAGAGCAAGCTGTTTTTTCTCTCTTCATCCAGCAGAGCTCAAGCACAACAGCTCTTCCCTTGGGAGCCTTTCAAAACCACTCCGGAATTTAGCAAAGCAAAGTGTATGCCTGACTCTACCAAACATCTTTTAGCTCTTTTTCAGGTCGATGACAGAAGGAAAACCAGCAGTCATCGTTCAGAGACAGCTCAGTAACTTTTTATACAACTAGCATATGTTATCATCATAGGAAGAGAAAATTTTCACAATGTTGCGCCATTAGAAACAATTATGAATCTCATCTGTACTTTAGTTCTGATTTATAACTTAACTTTACTCTACAACACAACTGTAATATAAATTTCGACAATATATTTAGATAAGCTTCTAACACCCTAACTTTTAAGGAAAGCTACATACAGAGAGCTACTTCAGCCAAGGAAGTCTCTCTTCCTCAATCTTCACACTCATGAAAACCTCTCTGGTGACACTAACAATCCAATATCCTAAAACCTGAAATGAAAAAGTCTGATATCTCACAGCTAGACAAAAGCCCTGAAGTGGCAAATTGACAGGCATGCCTCAAGGCAGTTAAGGTAATATGAGTGTTGCAATAGTTTGGTCCACTCAGATTTCAACAAAGCTATCCTTACATACTGCAACATAGAAAAATCTTACTCAAGTTAGCATTTTGCATGCCATGGAAATCAGGTCTATGATTTTAAGTATTACAAAAAGAACATTAGACAACAATGACAGAAATCAATATAATTTCACCCATCTGAAGCAGTCTTGAAGTAATATTTTTGAGGAAGGTGGGGGATTCCTATCGTAAGCACAGCAGGCATTGAACTTTGGTGTTCTAATTTCACCCTGCAGCCGCTGTGTTCACTGCTAATGCTGGCAACAGACTCCCACCCTGCTCCTCTGAACCACATCCGTTGTGGGTGTTTAGGGAATTCCAAGTAAACAATATCAATACTTTCTTTAAAAACTTGACCCAAACATCCCAAAATAAGATTTTGTAAAGTTTTAAGTAACTATCAGCCAATCAATATTAACTCAGCAGTAAAGCTCAAAATAAAAGTGAAAGTAATATGACGGATATCAAAAGCTCATTGTCATCTCTTGGTTTAGAAATCTACAGATTACACCTTGGCCATTTGTCAAACAGTTTGTCTTCGGAAGCTTCAATTAGTTACAGAAGAGTTTTTCCAAAAATCCGAGGAAGAAAACATAAATCAAGCTCTATGAAGAAAGCTTCTAATCCAACTTTTTTTAACCCGATATTGAATAGAATAGAATAGAATCATTAAGGTTGGAAGAGACCTCAAGGATCATCCGGTCCAACTGTCCCACCACCACCTATTAACCACTAAACCATGTGCTTCAGTATCGCATCTAACCTTTCCTTAAACACCCACAGGGACGGTGACTCCACCACCTCCCTGGGCAACCCGTTCCAATGCCCGACCACCCTTTCAGAGAAGAATTTTCTCCTCATCTCCAACCTGAACCTCCCCTGGCGCAACTTGCAGCCGTTCCCCCTAGTCCTGTCACTAGTTATCTGTGAGAAGAGGCCGACCCCCAGCTCGCCACAACTTCCTTTCAGGTAGCTGTAGAGGGCAATAAGGTCTCCCCTGAACCTCCTCTTCTCCAGACTAAACAAGCCCAGTTCCCTCAGCCGCTCCTCATAAAACCTGTGCTCCAGAATAGATTGAATAGATACAATTTCATATGCTCAAAAGTGGAAGACTTTTGGAATCAGTAGAAACTTCCTCACAATTGTGTCTCTGCTACATGTGTCACTGTACAAGAATCAGATGAAAAAGCATAGACAATAGTCCCTCACAGACTGAGGGAGACATTTGCAAATACCCCTTCATTTCACCTTTTACTAGCTTGCATTTTAAGGACACATTGAAACACTCAATGTTTGAAAACAAACTTCTAAAGAAAATTCAGCCACATGTTATTTCTACCAGCAGACATCACGTTTATAAAACAACTTCTATCCCAAACACAAAAAACCACCACAATTTTTATACTGGTTCCTTTAAATATTTAGAAGTTTGGTATCTGGGGGTTTTTTAAGTTTTTAAAAACAATTTTTTTTACTGCGAATACTGCATCTTTTTTGGGTACCGCATGATTTGATCACCAAAATGTCACAAAATTTACAACTGTTATCGCACTGCTATCCAAGATCATATTATCAACTTCTCTTGTAACAATAAGGAAGTTCTCACCACTAATAATTAGAAACTTAACAGATCATTTAAATTTGTGTGCAAATATCTTATTGTCTTAAATCTAGTTTCTCTTGATTCATTTATAGAACAACTATAGATGGGCTTTAATATATATATCACCTGAGAGAACTTCTTTTGTTAAGAGAATATTTGGAGTTTCCTTGTCCCCAACATCCTCTTTCAAGTGTCATTCATCCCAAATAAAACCCAACAAAACAGAACAACCCACACTTCTTTCTTTGTGTTCTTTCCTTTCTTTTTGCTCTCCATATACATTTCACAAATGCTTTACCCACCTCATCATGTGTATTTTAGTTTGTCACCTTTCTACCTTGCTACCATTACACCTGTAGCTAATAAAAAGGTCTATTTCTTTATCGAAAAGAATTCATCAACTCTATTTACAAGGTTAAGCTCATTTTCCTTCTCTCATTTAGAAGTTCTGTCCCATTAGATTACAAAATATAATTCTGCATCCAAACATTTACCTTCCAGATTACAGCTTAAGTAAGAGAAATATACTTGAAAGCCAGCATTTCTGTAATCAGTTTTGCAGACCTGCGGACAAGACCCACATCAGGTGGTTCAGGTAGAGCACTTTTCTTCCACCCAACTTTTTAACAGAGATCTTACATATACACACACACTTGCAAACATTCATGTTTTTCTCCCAGGTAAAATCTGCCTCTCACTATTAATGTCATAGCTGCAACTTGCTCATAAACCAAAATGCTATGCAACTACATAAAACAGAATATATGGTACCTTATTAAAACTGTGAGAAGGAGGCTTATTACTGGTAGCTAGGAATTGGTGTGCTGTAGGGATCAAAAACTGCTGCTGGATTTACGAAGAAGAGTTTATTGCAAAACAAAGCCCAATAAATTTCATTTAGGCCAAAAGCAGCAGCAAGCCTGAAGAAAATAATGCAGGTCTAGCATAACAGTCAACTGTAACTAGCTCAGCTAAAGAGAGATTTCCATTTCTTGGCACAGTAACAAATCCTCAAGCAGAGAAGGGCTAGGGGTGAGATTTTTTCCTCTGTAAGTAACTTAATGAATGAAGTACTAATTAACATTATGGCATTGATAAATGGAGAGAGAGATTAGGGATGTACTCGATATTCAGGCCTTCCCAGATGGACCGTCAAAGCCACATTAATTCCTATCTCATTGGAGCATCTGCTTCTCCCATAATCCATTGCCCCTTGGTACAAACAACACAAACTGTTGTGACTCAATTCGATTTATATCAATCTAATTTCTTTTAATCCAATTTGTATTCCAATCTACTACCTTCTAATCACTTAAATCTTCAGCCTCCATCTGGTAAATTTTCTCTCAAAATTAACCGAGCAGATGCCTCCGCAATTGTCTTCCACAGTCAGGCTAATCATGCCCTCGCAGTGGCCTACAGAGCACGCTGAATAGGTACGTGACTTACAGCATTGCCCTTCTTATTACAAACATGGCGATGCAGGAAGGCCATTTTGTCTGTCATTAATTGGTTAATTTGCATAACACTGCCAGGGAAAGATGCCTAGGAAACAAAAGCCAAGAGTAAAAAGCTTCAAGAAGGCAGCATGACATGCTCATCATTTGTCACATGGCCATTACACTTTGAACCATCTATTGTTTGGGGCAACAAACACGGAACTGGATTACAGCTAAATACATAACAAATATCTACGTGCAATATTGGATTGCATGATTTCCGTATTGCTGCCATTGAACTTGCAGAGAGCAATAGGGCTGTCCAAACAAAATTCCAACAAAGATGCATGATACTGAGAAAATGTGAAAGTGCTTTGTCTTGCCAGACCCCAAAACTTCAAACCCTCTTTCTCAAGTAAATTAACTTCTACACAGCTACAACTACATATGCAAATAGAGCCAGACTTTGACTACCAAAAGGCAGAGTCCTTCAGGTTTCCCCAAAACTATCTCCAAGACAGAAAGGACCCCAAGCTATCCAATACATCGTTAGTAGGATGGGGTGCAGAAAAAAGAATGAAGCTAACCTTCTCAGCCAAAGACAGTCAAAAATTCTGAACCTAAAGTAAAAGGCAGAAAGAGCAGTGGTACTCCTTCAAATCTGGTTGCCTCATTAAGAACACAAATGTCTTCCCCCTCAATCAATGCTTCATCATCTCCAGAAAGCTGAACATAAGTTCAGCACAAAGTGTATATCGTTATTCTGGTGTTCACTTCATCACAGACTGCCAAAACTACAGAAAAAGATTTTTCAAACTGGTTATTCAGAATCTTGAGAGGAGACAAATAAAAGTATTGAACGTGTCGCTTATGTTTCCCAAGCAACGTTTTGTGAAAAGAAATGATAAAAACACAACAGATACTTAGTAAATAATAAGGAAAGCACAAGAAAGAACAGGCTGGGCCAGTGGAACAGGCACAAGAGTAGCCTCTGTCACACACAATCAGGAAAGAAAATTTCCCCTTGGCACTCGGTACCTTGCATCACGAGCTACATTCTTGCTGGGCCACAACCACTTACGTAAAATCAGCTATTAAACAACAGTCTACAGATTCATAGGGAGGTATAGTGCTCTTTTGCCATTACAGATTTATATTGAATGTGTAGCTCCACATCTGTCAGGACAATATAAATCAGACTAACATGGAAGGGTCAGCTTCTGATCTTCATGTTAAAAAATGAAAAATAAAAAAATGCTTGTGTTATCCAAATTTTCGGTAGCTGGAAGATGAGCTTACTGGGCTGATTTGCCTGGAGTTTGCTACTGCTTCCTCCCCTTCTCTCAGTCTTTCACATTTACTCTTGATTAAGAGGTTTCGCTTTTCAGCTAATAGGTACCCACTAAATTTTTCATGACCTGAAGATAGCAAACAGTATAAATACAATGGATCCAAGCCAGAGAATGCTGGAGAAGGAAAGGGAGGGTGTGCTTGGTTAAGGAGGGGGTGGAGTGGGCAGTCTTTCTTCCCCTCCCACAAGCTGTCAAGTCCTTCTGTGCACACCCCCTTCCTCATCCCTGCTAAAAACCTTCCTCTCTGTGCCTGCCATGACAGGTGGTCCAGATTTTCACTTAGAAAATCTGGCCACCCTATGTTTGCAACACCTCCCCGCTTAGTATCATCTGTGAATTTAATTAGCATGCAGTTTACCCACTCATTCAGATTATTAACGAAGATGTTAAACAAGACACAACCCAAATAAAAAGATCCCTGTGGCAAACCGATTGATGCCTTTCTTTAAATCAGTTTAGTGCTATCTATTGTAACCCTTTATTTACTGATGTCAGCCAATGGTTCACCTACACGACAGCATGGGTATCCAAGATATTCAGACAGAGTGTAAATCGCCAAAGATAAGATAAATTCAGTTTACACTGAAGTAAAATTGAAACTCAGCTCTTAAGCAGAAGTACACAACTTCTTCTTACTGACCAGTGGCACTGTCTCTCACTTCTTGGCAGCTTTTAACTGTAACACTCCATACCATGCTATCATACCATGTGCTTTTACAAACAGTTCAATAATAAAAATTTACTTGAAAGACACATTTCAAGCCATTAGTAGTAAACAGAAACCTAGAAGACGGGAGAGTACATACCACTATGAGAATGCTTAGAAAAAGAACAGAAACAGTAGTTTTTGTATGCTCATATAATTATCCAGCCAGTTTGTTTACCAATAGATCTACACTAAACACCATTGCTTGTCTGTATAATTGTAAAAATTCCATCTGTATTTTACAAAGCAAAATTCAATTTCATAATAAAACGCATCTGTAAAGTCCTGACTGAAAAAAAAATAGCATTTTTTTCCTTTATCCACTTAGAAAGCACAAGACCACATATTTACACTTAAGACTTGCATTATCAGTGAACAAGTAAGCACAAGAATGAGTTTAATTGTAACATCACTCAAGATTTGGTAGAAGTATATTCTTAATTTTTTTTTTTCCTTCTCTTGAACAGCCTTTTCTCAACAACCCTGAAATGAGGTCTTATACAGAGATCTCAGGTTGGCTCTCTAACCTACACATATAGGCTTGTTTGATACTAAACGGAGAACAGAATTCAGCTCCAGAGATTCATAACATCGTAACATAATGTTTAAGGTCAGTAGGAATAGGATGAACTATCAGCACAAGCCTCTCCAATGAGTACAGAAGGAACCTAACTGACAGCCTTCAGTTAGAGACCTAATTTTACATGACCTGTCTCAGGGGAATTGAATCTTCACTCAGCAATCAGTGAGGTACAAGTAGAAGTTTTTATTCTCTTTCAGATCACTCAAACAGTGCAAACTGCCACTCACTTTCAGAACTCAGGTGTGTATGATCTATTCAAAAACTGAAACAAGCAACCTAATTTCCACCGAGTGAAAGTTACCGTATTTTTAAACAGTTTGGGGGTTTTTTTTGTGTTTATTGTAAGACACAGAGACAGGTGACCAATGCCATAATGTAAGACTTCCTCTCTCCAGAACAAACATTACTTCACACTAGTCAAGCCGCCTCAATCTGGGGATATTGCAGATATTCACAAAAAGAGGGGCAGTGTATCTAACCATTAACAGAAGCTAAAGAACCTACAAAGCATCGGTGCCACATCTGCTAGCTCCTCCGCACCAAAGAAACAGTTGGTGTTAATGCACGATTAAGAGCGGAGAGGAATGTAACAAAAGTGTATGCAGGTGGCAGTGGTCACTGAGGGACTGTATAAAGGAAAGAGAGGGTCAAGTTATTAGCCGGAATGTATCCACAGTGCACAGCCATCTTTTAAATCAGTTTTTATAATAGTCATGCCTGTATTGATTTAATAATAACTTTATGCTACAGACTTAGTCAGCACACCATGAATCCCCACATCAAAGATTGAGTTGTGAAAACAGGGCTTGTTTCTTTTCCTTACACAAGGTAAGGAGAGACTGAAGGCTTTCAAGATAGGACATATTCTATTTGAAGTGCTTTATTGGCTTTAGTTCATATGGAAAGGGAAATATCTGTCATTCAAACATCATCAAGTCTTTCATTTACAAGTTTTTGGGTAAAATTATATGAACACCATAAAAATGAAATTCTACTTTTAAATCAAAATTACTAATACGCCTTTGTGTACGTGACAACTAATACTCTGTGTCTCTTACCTTTAAGCCTATATTAACATATATGTAAAGCTGAAATGAAGAGAGAACATCCATGTGAAAGTTGCATCATACTTTGCAGTTCAATACTTTAGAGAATTAGGCCTCTAATGACAAGTCTTCAAGAATAAGCATTTACTGTAAATCACACAAACATGACAAATTAAATACTCTTAGCCACTCGTAAACACCCAGAGAAAAAACAGCCAATGCTGACTTAACACCACTAACCCCACTGAGGCTAATGTCTTACTTAAAGGAAGGTGAGATCAAGATCACACTGCCCATAGGCAACCGCCCTCAAGTCTAGCCTCTCTGCCACTTGCAAAGCAGTTGACAAAAACCTATTCCTGGTATATCAGTAATTGCCACTGAGTGCTTGTTCCGCCATTTGCCTCCCTCCTCCAGAATAAGAGCTATAGTTCAAAGGGGCAGAAGCAAACAATAAAGGTCATTTTAAGTGCTAAGGTCAGGCTGTATGTTTTGGGGTAGGGGAGCCTGAAGTAAAACAGTTACAAGTTACCAGTGACCCTGGAAAGGAAGTTACTTAATATTCATGTAGACAGAAAAGAAGAAAGGATTAATCATGTGGAATTAGCATTTTCATTGAGGAGCTTGGTTGAGTCTTGTGTTCTACTTTGAGAGGAAGACGGCTGTTTCACACTAGCATTTTACATCTCTTATTTATCGAAACATTGCAGCTTGCTCCTAACTGTCATTAACTGATGAATAATGAAAGACTTCTTTACTTTTACTTCTGATTAATCATGCAGCTCCCTTCATCTTTCCATGCCTGAATGTGTGTTCTGAATCTTTTTTTTCCAACTCTTCCCCCCCCTTTTTTTTTTTTATAATTCATGTGGGATAAAGAAATCTGTTTAATTAGATTTCAATTCTACTGGGGAAAAAAATGGTCTCCATTGAAAGAGCACCACCTAGTATTTTCACCTCCCAGTTACAGTGCCACTGTGCACTATTGTCTCTCAAGATTGTGTCACATGTACGTTAATTTCAAGCCATTTCTTATGTTACACAAAGTAATAGTTAAAAACATCATCACTCCAGTTACCTAGCATATAGAAAAATGGTGTACAAATTAAAACAATTACAATACATGGATTTTATAATTACTATTATAAAGTAAAAATACAAATCTTTGTGTACCACTAACATATTAATGTCAATGCAGTTGTTTTAAAATCACTTGTAAGTTTTTTTAATGAAAATTCTTGAACTATTTTCCTGACTTTTCCCTTCCTGTGCCCTCCTCCAAACTTCTTCGCCCCATACATTATGAAGTACTAGATTTGACTTTTCAGTTACAGATAGAAACCAAATTATATTAAAATGCTGGTTTTCCCTATACTGAGTGGCACATTAATTAGCACAGTGTATAGAACTACTTAATGGAGTCAGACAATTTCAAAGTTTTAGCCGTGTAAAACTTGCCCTGCCACATCAGCCTCTAAATGCCTCACCTACCTTATGATCATGCTTAAAGAGAGTGAAAAACAACAAACCTGATGCAGCTGTCCGAAACTGGGCACGAACAAAACCAGCTGCAGGTGATCAGGTTACACCTTGAAGTACACGCTTTGATTAAGCATTCCATATTTTGTTTGTGTAGCTTCATGGTTAGAAAATCATCCAGTCTTATTGGGAGGCAGAGAGGGGAGGAAAAAACAAAATAAACCCACTCCCTTTTTCTCTCTCAAAACAATCAGAACAAACATAAGCAATGCTTTGCAAAGCTTCTCCTGTTTCTCATGTCTTTTCATAATCTGCATCTTCCTCAGAGTCTATCAGCCTAACAATCGTTATAGTGCAACAACGTTTTTCTCCATACTAAATGCCTAGAACATCATGCCTAAAATAATGTTTTAGGATATAGTCGATTTGTCTGCACATAACCAATTGAGGATGATTACAGAAAATCAGCATGTTTTCTCTTACTATCTATTAAGCATTTTCATCCATCAGCTACAGAGTGATCTCTAGCTTTGTTCAGTCCACTTTAAAATTACTTAAATTGCAAGTACTTTCCATTAGCTTACCAGAAAGAGGCTTCCACACTGAATACAAGAATAAAATGGCATGTGTATAATGCCAGTGCATTATATCCAGTTGAGCCACATTCTGTTACACTTCTGAAAGACTTAGTCATTACAGCTCATCATTTTAACATTTAACTATGCATTTCCATGCCTATATTTCAATTTCATTAGAACCTCAAATCTTAAGTTTCAAGGTTGAGTTAAATTAGTTGCAACACTGCATCATGTTTTTTGTATTATACACATACACCTTAAATTTTAACCCTCATCTTCACTATTTAGTCTGAGAAGATGAAGAAACATGTAAAAAATGAGGAACAAACTACATACAATCCACAACAGTAACAGTCCATCTGATTCTTTTTTTATCTCTAGTATACTCCCTTTCAGTTGCTCATAAAATTTCTTCCAAGTTCTCACTAACCTCTTAACAAACTAGAGAAAACCCAAAGGTGATGACAACATTGTTTTAAATCAAGAGACCTAGAACTACACATGTTAAAAAGCTAAATTCCCCCATCTGCAGAAAGCTGGCACAAAGTTTACATTCAAAGTTTCATCTTCATTCCATTCTCTTGGAAAGCTGATGTAATAGCTCGTCACTCCTAAAAATGCAATGCTCTACTATACCACACCAGTGATCTCTCATGCTGAGTACCCTCTGTCTTGCAGTGGCTCACTTAATACAGCTATCCTAACCTTACGTACGGTACACTGCACTAAAGATGAGTATAAAAATGTCTGTCAGAGGTCTCTGGCAATTACCTTATTCCTTAGTGCATAAGATTTGATTACTGAATTTTTCTGGATTACAATCCATTTTCTTTCTTAACCATATTACAAATTTCCTGAGGTCCTTTTGTATTAGTAACTATGAAACTTCACTCACTTCAGCTCTGAAAGCCTAAATCATCATTTGCTTGCCTATATCAGTGTAAAATTCTCTATTTAAGACTAGTTTGGATGAAAATGTTCTTGTTAAAGATGAATTCACACATATTTAACATTAGTCTTTACTTCTTCCTGCTGCTGCTACCTAAAGGAAGTGATATTATCACAGTCTGCAGAATGTGCTCTTTCAAAGCACAACTGATAAGTCTGATGATTTTCAAAGGCTACATTAAAACGAAACAGAACAGGCAAAATTGTGCCTTAAAATTGCACATGTGATTTTTTCCCTACCAAAAAAAAACCCACCAAAAAACCCAGACTGGATCTTCATTTTTCTGCTGTTATAGAAAGTATAACTTCCTTGATCATCATATATATTATCTGGCTTTCAAGTTCTCCCCGGAAGTATTTTCAGATTCAACTGCCTTTAGATCCTGTTTTCATTAATCTCCTTGTTGTTCAAGAAAGCTGGACATTTCCTCACAGAAAGAATGTTGAAATAAAATAGCATCAAATTTTGATATTTGTTATTTGGCACCACATCCACCATACACACAGATTTGCTATTCTATGGATCAAAGTAATAAGGAATTCTGTCACTTTGAGACAGGATATCATATACAAGGACAGCAAAACACAGTGGGAGCTACAAAATTTCTATTTCTGTCACCCCTTTGTTCTCCCTGTGGATGGCAACACGTTTATTTGCTTAGATTCCACCCTGATCGAATTTTTTCCAAGCCAAATTTTGTCAGGGTACATATGCCACTCCAGCACTGATGTACAGTCACATGTGCTCCTGAACACCCAACATGAGTTCCACTTCAGACGCTATCATCATTCTGCTACACGGCAGATATTTCACTCATCTTTTACCTCTTTTTCTATTTTTAAAAAGCAGATGTTGGCACACCTCCTTTGTGAAACATTTTGAGATCCACTGATGAAAACCCCACGTAACAAATAGTGTTGTCAGCTTACTAAGGTGTCTTCCTGACCTATACCCTGCGTGCACAGATGGCTTACAATAACGTGCGGCCAACACCACTCTCCTCCTGCTATGCTGTTGCATCTTGCTCAGGCAAGATTTACCTACAAGTTCTTGATGTGCTGTGTTTGAGCTTTACCCTCCATGCTCTTGGGATGCCTGGAAGCTCCAGGTTTCTAGAGCCATTGCAAGGCAATTTCACTTTGCCAGGCTTTGTTTCTAACATTACTTTACTCACAAAATGAAACAGTTTCATAATTTCAAACTAATTTTGTATACATTACATGGAAATCCCCAGAATATTAGTTTTTATTACTAGAGTACCTTAATAAATTTATACCTCTGGAGATGTAAAAAGCCCATACAAGGACTGTATCTATTCATTATCTTAATTTTTTTATATTAGAGAGGCACATATATGTATATAAACATACACATTTCCTCAATGGATTAGCAAGATATTCTGTTTCCTAAAATGCCCAAAGAAAAAACATGCATTTGCTTAAAAAAAATAATTATTGCATTATAAGTCTGGAAGAATATTGATAACACTGATGCAGCAAAGACATGTAGGCTGATAGCAGAAATTAAGATCCTTGATGTTTCAGAGCAGGGTTCATACCCCAAATCAACTGGCATTCCATCAGTATCTGTATGTTACATATGATTATCCCACAATTCAACAAATTTTGTCACACAGAATAACCAATACACTGACAGCATCACCAGTTATTTTATCTACTGATACAGTTACTCTGGAAAGACTTGCTCTTTTCCTGTAGTTGAATCAATTTATAGGTTTTACAACTGATTTCAATACGTCAGGATTACCAAACAACATCACTTCACTTTGCATTGTAGCTTGGTAAAAAAACCAAACCCTAGTAATGTAAGATTTGCACTGCAATTGCACTGTCTCGTACCATATCTCTGAATGTAAGAAGTACTCGTAAGTTCAACAGCACTATCAATAATTAAGTATTTATGGAAACTGTCATTTATATTTACTTATACAGCTACACATTGCTTTCCTGTCATCTTTTTCTGAAAAGCCAAATGTTGCTTTACTGCCTGCATGCTATTTCTCAAACAAAAAGTAGTCATCTAATTAAATTTCAAGCATCCTTGCCATTAAACAAATTGATTAAAAAAAAGACAAATAGAATCTGCTGTCATCAGATGACCCCTTAAAGACAGAGAAAGCCCAGGAAGTGCTATGCACTGAAAGACTGCTTTCCTAACCAGTGCTTCTTCCAGCACTCCTCCTCATAACACAGCACAAGTCCTAGCACAAAATCTCCCAGTCACTCAGTAACTGTAACCCTGAAGAGTATAAATAACTGTCTTTGCCCATCTGTGTACTTTTTGTCTGGTTTTAGCCCATCTCTAACTTCCATATTGCTCTACCATACCCCACAGAAGTTTAAGAAAAGCACTGCTTACTTGACTGCAGGTGTTTAAGGAAAGGTTAGACGCGGTACTGAAGGACATGGTTTAGTGGTTAATAGGTGGTGGGGGGACGGTTGGACTGGATGATCCTTGAAGTCTCTTCCAACCTTAATGATTCTATTCTATTCTTAATAATAACAGTGAAGATAACCATTTGACAGAATGTTGTAGCCAACAGAAAAGCTGGGATACTAGTTCACTTGCGTTTTAAGTAAGACGCTGTTTTGCACCAAAACTTAAGATTAGATTTTTGTCAGAATGTCCTGTCATCTGCTCTCAGACTAGATAATAAAAGGAATGAAGGAAGGCTCACACACACAGTCAGATAAAGGTCTACATTTAACACATTACTCATACAGCACTCTCTCCCTGCCCTCCATCCCCCTCTGCCCTACAGCCCTTCTGCACTCTTCAGCTCCCAGTCTATTCCCCCACGGTAGTACCAAGCTTTTCTTTGAAGCAATAGGCAAGATGTCCCCGCTACAAAAGCGCAGGGTGATTTTTCTAACTTCCATGCAAATGACCCACTTCCTCAAGAGCTTTTGTGCATCTGAGATGAGGCCTTATTAGTAGGCATAAGAGGTAAGTAAAGTCTCTCCTGGAGCCCACTCTATTAGTATTAATCAATATTAATTTACAATCAGTAAAGGTGGCTTTTCAACTGGAAATTATTTCCACTTCCCCCCCCACCCCACAACAAAAACACCACAGCTTTCATTATATTTGAGATATCAGGACACTGCATCTCTGCACAAAAAAAAAGTAATTTACAGATTATCTTCACATCCAGAATGACTTACCAAGTAGAATTTATTCTACAGAGAACAGCGTGGAAAATCCAGGCTTTCACTTCTTGCCTTGGGAGTGTATGTGAGAAATACATCTAAGCATGAGGAATGAACTGCTTTTGAGATTCAACAAACAAGGACTAGAAAATCGTAATTGCTGTAATGCTCAAATGGGAACAATTGCCTTGCAGTTCAGTGTGAGTTTCAACCAGTTGCATTTGCTGATTGCCTCAAGGAACTTCAGCTGCTGCTGCACCTACAAGATCAATGCTGCTAATTGTGAGGAAAATTATTCAGGACAGCACAGAGCCTCCTATTAATGATGCCTGCCAGAAGAAAGTCAGTTTATCAGCTATCCTAAAGGTTAACATCAATATCAAATGCAACAGCCTGAAATTATTATATCACTAACCTTGCAGGCAAAATCACTACCATGGTGCAAAAAACTTCAGAATTGCCTGCATTTTCAAACTGACTTTGGTGCCCCGCTCAACAGGTGCCAAGCCTATGTTTGTTATTTAATATTCTTACATTTGACTGTAGCAAGAAAAAAAGATGCCTGTAGCAATTCCTTCAGTTCTGTCAGTACTCTTTAATAACACTGGGTAAGAGAACTGATCTATGGATAGGTATCAGGTAATACTACAATGAATGATTCGCTGGAATGACTGTTGCTTCCACTCAAAGACTTCAAAAAGCAAAGAATGAGTAAGTGTTGGGATAAAAAAAAAAACAACAGCCAAAACAAAAAAAAACCAACTACCTGGCTAAATTCACAAAAGAAGCTAACCGCAAAAACAGCGCCTCAATAAGTTAATAAGCCACAAACACTTAGAAGCTGGGAATGACTCAAATTGCTTGCCCCATTTTTTCCTTTCCAAAATGCATTGTTTATCTACCATGAGACAAAAGACAAGGGGATAGCTTGGTGTGACCCAGCCACACCTTAATGGTTTTTTAAAAAAATTAATCATATATTGTAATGGCTGGGAACTTACATTACTTTGAAGTAATAGCAATAATCTATAAGGGAAATAATCTATAAGATTAACACATCTACTTTTCTATATACATTGTGTAAGAACAGCATTAATAATTTGTGAGACTAAAGTTACAGTATATGCCCAGTATATACTAGAATAAACTTCCTTTTGAATGACATACACTCTGACTAGCTCTTAGTAGCTTACACAGTTTTAAATATCATACTCTGGTTGCCAGAGCAATAGCTTTACTGGTCCTTATTTGAAAAGTACTTCCTAAAAGACTGTTCACTTTTATATTGCATCCCATTAAAACAGTATTCTCTGTTACAGATAACATCTTTATATTTCCCTACAAGTGAAACAGAACACCTGTTTTACAACACCTCATTTAATAATTACAATTATACATGTGTGTCATGGTTTAACCCCAGCTGGCAGCTACGCACCACCCAGCTGCTTGTTCGCTCACCCCACAGCAGGACGGGGGAGAGAATCAGAAGAATAAAAGTAAGAAAACTCATGGGTTCAAATACAGACAGTTTAATAGGAAAAGCAAAAGCCGCACGCACAAAGCAGAACAAGGAATTCATTCACCACTGCCCATGGGCAGGCAGGGGTTCAGCCATCCCGAGGAAAGTAGCGCTCCATCATGTGTAACGGTTACTGGGGAAGACAAACGCCATCACCCCAAACATCCTCCCCTTCCTTCTTCTTCCCCCAGCTTTGTATGCTGAGCATGATGTCCCATGGTATGGAATATCCCTGTGGTCAGTTGGGGTCAGCTGTCCCAGCTGTGTCCCCTCCCAACCCCTTGTGCACCCCCAGCCCACTGGCTGGTGGGGTGCTGTGAGCAGCAGCCAAGGCCTTGGCTCTGTGTAAGCGCTGCTCAGCAGGAACCAAAGCCCCCCTGTGTTATCAGCACTGCTTCCAGCACAAACCCAAAACACAGCCCCGCACCAGCCACTGTGAAGACAATTAACTATATTCCAGCCAAAAACAAGCACAATGTGGATGTGCATATGTATAAACACATATTAAAACAAGTTTATTTTAAAGACCACAAAAAGTTACCTCATGCTCTATTAGCCAAAACCTGGACTGCTCCAATTGGGATGGTAAATCTAAAATCCCTTAAAATCTGCTTCAACTCTTTGCAGCAAAGACACCTTTGAAATACAGATCAAGGTGGTCTCACTACAGAACCTGCAGCTGATATGATAAGAAAGCAAGGGAAGGAATCAGAGGCACCAGGCATGTTCCTTAACTTTTTGATACTTGCTTGATCTCTGCTTACAAAGTTAATGTGTTCTGACAAGATCACAAATCTTCCAGGAAAAAAACAAGTTTTAATAAAGAAGGTTACCCAGCCATGTGCACCTCCTTCTGCCCTTCCCAACTAAAAATTACACAAGTCAGCATTCAGAGACAAGCTGACCATGAAGCCAATTGTCACCAAGTTTTCCCACATTTCAGTGGAGAAACTTCTTTTTCTTACCCGGGCTTTGATTTTTTTTGTTTGCTTTTTAAACCTTGTTGATGCCTACCTGGCCCCCAGGCTTGAAACTAACTGATTTACAGAATAGAAACAAAGCAGGAGTAGTCAGTTGAAAAAAAAAACACACCCCAGAAAACCACCAACAAAAGGTCTTGTTTGTGTTTTTTAAAACTAATCCCAGAAAAGATTAGAATTACCTGCATCATCCCTTCAAAACCCAATTACTTACTGGTTCAAGTAGTAGAATCGACCCGTAAGTATATGAAAACGAAGTATCATACGAACAAATACTACACAGGTTGCCATCACAGCCTACAGTTTGACTGTCATGTCTACTTGTCCATAGATTGTATCTTACTTGTATCTTACTCTTACTCTGTAGTGAAACTACTATAAAAGCATGAAGACAAAAATATGAGAATAGTATCCAATTGCCTTTATAAGACATGCCACATTTATAAGTAGCATTAAAAAAAAAAAAGGAAAGAAAGGGTTTAGGACAACTAGATAGAATGATGTCTTGATCAACGATTCACTTTCATTTGCCTCTGTGTATTTAAGTGCAATGTCTTCATTAGTAAATCCTCTGTGTAAAGTTAATCCCTTTTAGCTTCTTAAGGCTTAGAACAGCTCACATCCGCCATTCCTGCGAATAAGTTCTACACGATACAGCAAAAGACTACACGAGATGCGTGTTTTATTAAAACTGCTCATCACAAAATTCCACCTACCTGCTACCACTGGAAAACCCAGTAACTAGTTAGCATGACTCGTATCAGACAGTTCAGTCCATGCTTTTTTGAAAGTACGACAATTGAATTCCTGCCCTCTCCTCCCACTCACCCAGACACTTGTTATGAAAAAAAGGCGCACATTTTCAAACATTGAATTAAATTTGACCTAATATGTAGCTCTAATATGTAGCCCAAACTTTACTCAGATTTAAGACATCTGTGTCAATTTGTATAAAATTCCTGCTATGGACACATATGAGGCAGTTTCTCCGATTCCTTTATAAATGCATGTCTGTATACTTTACATATATGAAGCAAACACTATTACGTAAAGTATTTTTCAATTTCTAAAAAGACATCTGATAAAACAGAATTATTTTTTTTTTTACAAATAGTTTTTTAAAACCTATTATTTTTTGTACACAAAACAAATGTGTTCTGCTTTCAAACAGGAATATAAGCAAATCATAATGAAAAAATACTGTAATCTTCCGTGAATTTAAGAAAATTGTCCCCTAATTAGCAAAGAAATGTATATAAAAATATGTAATTTGACAGTGTTCCATTTTGAAGTTGCTTCTCTTCTGGTACCAGAAGAGAACAAGCAGAACTTAATGAATATGACCCATTGTCTTCCTGTACATTTTTCTCCAATTCCCATCTGATATAAATACTTTTTGCGATCCTTTTCTTGTCTATATCTACAGATTTTGAAAGCATGTTCTCCACCTCTACTAAGACATCGTTTAACACACTAAGCCCTCATCTGGAACACTGCCTCGGATAACACCAAACAGAATGCAGTGGTCAAAATGCAGATGCAGCTTCCTTCAAAACCTCCCAACACTTCAATTCATGCAAGAAGTTAAAACTGAGGCACTGGTTAGAAGTTACTTATTTGATCCTTCACTCATCCAGACCTTCTGTCAGCTGAAAAAGTGAGGTACAGGATTCTAGCTCGAAAGCTTCAGTCCAGCCGACACAAGAGCAGGAAAACAAACAAACAAAACTCTCCAGCTGACAGCAGTACCATACATACTGTTTTTGCCTTGGAGGAAGGACAGAATCATAGAATCATTTAGGTTAGAAAAGACCTTTAAGATCATTGAGTCCAACTGTAGATCAAACACTGCCAACT
This sequence comes from Psophia crepitans, assembly GCA_013399095.1. Taxonomy (NCBI): domain Eukaryota; kingdom Metazoa; phylum Chordata; class Aves; order Gruiformes; family Psophiidae; genus Psophia; species Psophia crepitans. Next base: position 519,302 of record VWZZ01002799.1, read on the forward strand.
CTACCCCTAAACAGTGTCTCTAAGTGCCACATCTACAGGTAGAATCACAGAATCACAAGGGTTGGAAGGGACCTCAAAAGATCATCTAGTCCAACCCCCCCCCACCAAGGCAGGGCCACCTAGAGCACATCACTCAGGAACGCGTCCAGTCGGGTTTTGAATGTCTCCAGAGAAGGAGACTCCACAACCTCTCTGGGCAGCCTGTTCCAGTGCTCTGTCACCCTCACGGTGAAAAAGTTTTTCCTTACGTTAACTTGGAACCTCCTATGCTCCAATTTGCACCCGTTGCCCCTTGTCCTATCNGTCCAGATGCGACCTTGATCATCTTAGTGGCTCTGCGCTGGACTCTCTCCAGCAGTTCCCTGTCCTACTTAAGCTGAGGGGCCCAGAACTGGATGCAATACTCCAGATGCGACCTCACCTATGCAGAATAGAGGGGGAGGAGGACCTCCCTCGACCTACTGACCACAGCCCTTCTAATGCACTCCAGGATGCCATTGGTCTTATGGTAATTATGCCATTGCCTATGGTAATAGCACCATAAAATGGTTCAGAATGTAAGGGATCCCAAAGACCACCTAGTTCCAACCTCCCTGCTGTGGACAGGGACACCTTCCACTAGACCAGGTTGTCCAAAGCCCCATCCAACCTGGCCTTGAGCACTGCCAGGGATGGGGCCTCCACAATCTCTCTGGGCAACCTGTTCCAGTGCCTCACCACCCTCAAAATAAAAGAGAAGGAATTGCAGTTCCTAGAGATCCTCCAGGGAAGGTGGGGAAGGAAAGCCATGTGCTTTCTTTCACTCAAGTTCAACTCAGTCCTTAGTAAATAATAATGTATTCTACATTTGTATTTCTTTCCACATGTCCATCTTTATGAAAGATTCAAAGTTCAAAAGACCATCACTGTAGTGTTAGGCTACCTGTCATGAGCAAATGGTAAGTCAGGCAACTTTAATGTGTCTAAGCATTTGAATGCCTACCAGATGTAAGAAAGTAAGGTCCCTGTCTTATACTGATTTACTTTCTTTACTCTGAAGTTGTTGGTTTGTTTGGGTTTTTTTGGTTGTTTTTTTTTAAATTCAAATAGAACAGCTATAGCATTTAAAAGATTTTTGACAAATTTTTCAGTTATGGATCATTAACAGAGGCAGGAGCAGACTTCCTTCACAGACCTGACATTTACCCTGACTTAGAGGGGACACCTTCCTAAGCAATAAGAAATAGTTCACTTTCAATGCCAATTCAGTCCTAGGAGAATGTCAGTTACACCAAGCTTGCAAAAACAGATGTATGGTGATTTTGTAATATGGGCTACTTTGCATGAGGGACAAAGCTAAAACTATTTATCTCAATTAACTTAAGATCTAGGGATTAATTTAAACTGGTGCCTTGGAGGTAAAAGGCCATCTCTTCACCCAACAATCCACTCATCCCTATTATTTACAATAAATATAAACCTCCTTCTTTCATGTTTGAGAAATCTTTCAGACTGCATTTTTACCCCCAAAACTGTGTGCCTTGCATATTATATATATATATATAAAGGAGGGTTAGTACCATTTTATCAATGGCTAAGTTTCAACAATTCAAATAGGACTTTCAAACCAGATGGTTTGAAGAGATGGCCAGTTGCCCTAAAATAACAAAACCTAATCAATATGAGACATGATGATAATTGATTGAAATTCCTCAAATTAGGAGATCACTTCTAGCTTAAAAATAACACTAATTAGTGACATCAGATTTCCACACTCTCAAGTGCTGCTTAAATTGAAAGGCATTTTGAAACACACACATCAGAATGAAATAATAAATGAAGGAACATAGATTAGTGAATGAAACAATTAAAATAATTCTTCAAAATATTCCAGCAGACAAGAGTTCTCCATAATTTAAAGGTTCAAAAAAACACCCAAATTTATGAAATCAGCATTTGTGCTTTCTCCAGCCCACCATTGAGCCTTCACACAAACACTGTGCAAGAACATCACACAGTTCTGTCACTTTAGAGCCCACAATATTCCTCACAGTTTTGACCAAGAGCTACTAATCAAGAAGAACGCAAAAGGTGCTGGTCTGACATGTATTGTGTCACACAGCCATCATAAACTCAATGCAGAAGTGGACAATTGCCTTCCTCATGTATTGCATCCTCTCAGGATACAAGAGCTGGTGTAATTCACTGTCTATCAATCTTTGCACAAAACAAATTAATGTGACAAGATAAGTCTAGAGTAGTATTAGCCTGTTAAATCCTAAGCTATGTCATCAATATATGGGCCATAATAAACCAACTTAAGTAGCCTTACCAGCGTGTTGTCATAACTGCGGAGCCAACAGCTCAGGAAGAATATAGATTAATGTGATCTAACAGTCACCTATACCTTTATCCTCAGGAGTCTTTCAACGAATGAAGTGTAAGCAGAGTCAAGATTTACCTTCTTCTATTTGGTATTTTCAGTGCTGGTTTTGAGATACAACACCAATTCTTTTTTAGCACTTCACATTTTAACATTACTGTATGCTAGTGTCCAGCAAATGAACAAGGCTATATTCATGTGTCTAGACATGAGTCTAGTTTTGTTACAAAGTGTCAAGACTTGTACTCTCTAATTCTCAATTTAAAAAAAATTCAGGGAATTTTCGTGTTGTTCAAGTACCTAGTATATCTGAGGCTCAAAAGATTCTCTCTCTCTGTTAGCAGCTGTAGAGAGCTGTTAGCTCTCTCTGTAACAGCTCTCAAAATGCAGTTAAGACTTATTACACATGAACTCTATCCCATTCACTGTAAGCTTTTAACAAAACCAAGATCCATTATTTGCAAACATGGAATATTCACAGTATTTTTAAAAGGGATTATGAAATCTATTCTCTGTCTGAGGAAGTTTACTTGGTTTGCCTGTGTTCTTACTTGGATCTGTGCGTTGGAAAAAAATAAAGAACTGTTTTGCCTGAAAGGAGAAGCTTTATATACCTAGTTATACCTATGCTGAGATGAAATATAACTTCATAGAAAGATATTTTCATTAATCCTTCCTTATACAATCAAAAGTTAAAACTCTCTAGCACAAGAAGTCAGCAACTGTTCTACCCCCTTCTACTGTTCTGTCATATCGAACTTCTTAAGAAGCACTTCTCACTTACCTTCAAAGGATCTCACTGAAGTGAGCAAGAAGTGCCAGATGGCAGGAATATTATGTTCTAACAATATTTCTCTAGAAGATCCAAATATTTGGTTTATCAAAGAGACAGGCATGCTGCCAGACAGTTAGCCAGATCTATCATCATTGTCTATCTCTGTTTGTCAAGGGAAGTATTCTGAAGTATTGATTTCCGCCCCCCGCCATGAGGGGGAAGGGGAACAAAAGCCAGTGACATTTACATTATATTAGGTATATATTCCGTGAACACTCAAACACTTCAGTGGACTGATCTCCTATCTTATTTTTGCCATATTTACTGGCAGTGAGCAAAGCCTCCAAAAATCCTTACAAAGCAAAAGCTCTTCCATTACTGGAAAAGGAAAAACAAAACCGGCAAGGCCTACTTTTAAAGAAGACATTACAGAAACTACAGCAATATTTTTTCTGATATTGACATATTTAGAAAGGAGCAAAAGAAGGTAATGATACATCTGTGAGATGGGTATTTATTTCTCTACTATGTTTCTCTTACTTCTTTAACTTGTTTTAGGTCAATTGATACTTACTAAAACTGCTATTTCTGTTTTTATTCTTCCCCGCTTCCCCCGCCCCCTTCTTGGATACAGCTTTTTCCAGGAAAAGGTAGCTCATAGTACAAGTGCTTGGAAAAGTGCTTATAAATCCTCTACATAATTTCTTTCTTGAAGATATAAAAGAAAAATCCTCAGTCATTTGTACTACAATTTATCTGTTTGTCCCAACACTCAAACACTATTAACAAGTATTTTAACAAGGACATTCATTCTTTTCCTTAAAATGCTCTAAGTAAATATCCTCCAAGTGATTTTAAGGTCTGCTAAAAATTTTATTTGCTGTTTAAAGAAAAAATAAATGCATGCAAAAGTAATAAGCAATATCTATTTATAGCCCTCCAAGACAGCTGTACCAAGAATATATGCAACAGAATCATTGGCTGATTTATTTCTTTGGCTTACAACATTCAGTTAGTCTTTTATTTATATCACATGCATATATAACCAATTCATACCAAATTACAAAAAAGCTTTGATGTATGCAAGCAAACTACATTCTGAAGCACCTTCTGAAGACTCAGCATATTAAAGAATCTATTTCCTTTCCAGATATTCAGTGTACAGGCTGAACATTTTTGCTCCTGCATAGCACTATTCTTTTCTATGTTTCAATTTCTCCACTGAAATCTCACTCCCAAAGAAACTTGTTCAAAATTCTCCATCTGGGCTAGTCCAACTTGAAACCTATCTTCTTTCTGAACTAAACTTAAGAATTATGATGCTGTGAGGCTCATAAGTGAAGGAAGCTGGACAAGAATTGTATTTGGACAGAAGACCACCAGCATTCATAACACTGCAGGATGTGGTATTAGTCATTGATTAGGTAGCATGCCTCCAGCTGAGTACATATTAAAACTAACCTTCTCTACATTTTCTCTCCCCAGCTTAACATATCACACTTGTTAGATGCGAGAATGCTGCCTGTCCGTTCAGTGTTAAACAAAAGTCTGGAGCACTAGGAAATTAATTTCCAAAGGCACTGAGGTAGATATATTGCATCTATGACTGCATGGATATCTGTCTTCAGAAGAATCAAACTGTAGGAAATCCATCTTCCTCTAAAACTGACCTTCGAATCCTTTCTCCCAACATCCCAAATTGCCATAAGGGTATTCTGGGCATCCAGGAAAAACACTGTGCTTTATTCTAGTTGTTGCAGCAGCAAAACTTTCACAGTGCAAGTAATACACAAGAAGCATGCTGAGCCACAGCTCCAACTCTGCTCCTTCATGCTCTACCCTTTTCCCTCTATATGCTTACCTGGGCATTATAGCAAAATGTATCAGGCGGTCAAAAATTATGCCTTCGCTCCCATTAGAAGACAAGCCCAGGAGGCACTGCTCCATTCTCATGAAGCTTTGCTGGTAACTTCCCATAGGGCAAAAATACCTGCACACTACATTAACAGGAATACCATGGGATTCACGTGATGTAGCCTTTAACAGTGTCCAGCCTAGACTCTGATGATAGTATATATGGTAAAATACAGATTTGGGCCCTTATAGTACATGCTGAGACCATCTCAAAAGATGCCAAAACTACCACTGCAGATAGCAGAAGAGATCAAGCCTTGTGTACAGTTATTTTCCATCCCATTCAAATGACTGATAACTTCTGTATCATTCTTCATTCAAAGAGTGCCAGAATTTATTTCATCCTCATCACTGCTCTGGAAATACCAAGCAGCCTAGTAAGGCATCTGGTTACACATGCTAAGAGGTATGGAAGAACATTATTTGGCAAAAAATTATCTGCCTTTCTACTTTGCAAATTTATTACAAATTGATTTTAAAATAGATTTGTGGCTTCCCTAATAGTGAAAGTTGCAGTCCCCAGCAGATACAGCTGAAGGTGCTCTCCTCCATTGGTCAAGAGCCAGCCTTCATTTGAAGATAAAATAATGTAGTTTCCATGGTGTTACAGACTCCTTTCTCAAGCCATTGACTACACTTCTTACTACTGGATGCATTGTGCATCACTATCTTGGCTTTCCACTAGCTATCTAACAGAGTACAGGTGAAGCTTCTTGCCTCTGTTAAATCTAAACATAGAACTGTAATCAGGAGGTTAAGTCAAACTCTTAAGCTTCATTGAATTATTAAAAAAACAAAACCCAAACCCACACACAACAAAAAAAACCCCAATTTCCTTCTCTGCATTAGCCTCCCACATTGCCAGACATTCCAAAACAAAACTCTGGCCTCACTGATGCTGATGACAAAGTTTCCAGCATCTTCTGCTGAGTTAGGGTTTCATATACATTACAAGTCATACCCACTGCAAAACATAACATTTGTTCTTCAATGCAACTAAGACCAACTGTAAATTAGGGAAAAAAAAAAAAGCCAAACCACAAACCAAACTTTTACCCAGAAAGTATTTTACCCAGCTTACCTAGTTCTTTTACAAGAGCTATTGTACAGTATATACTGTATTATGTATAATGCTGTATACATGTATCATGTATATATACACATAAGAGAAATTAAGTTTTCAAATAACAGTTTCAACAGTACTATCAACATAACAATTTCCTTGAATGCTGTTACTATTCAGTTTATGCCTAACTAGTATCTTTTGCCTTTTAATATTAGTTGTCTGTTTATAACTTTGTAGAACATAAAAAAAAATCAGATTAGATATTTAAAGATAGGACAAGGGAGAATGGGGTTAAACTAAAAGAGGGGAGATTTAGATCAGGTATTAGGAAGAAAATCTTCCCTGTGAGGATGGTGAGGCACTGGAACAGGCTGGCCAGAGAAGCTGTGGAGGCCCCATCCCTGGCAGTGTTCAAGGCCAGGCTGGATGGGGCTTTGGGCAACCTGGTCTGGTGTAGGGTGTCCCTGCCCATGGCAGGGGGGTTGGAACTAGATGATCTTTGAGGTCCCTTCCAACCAAAACCTTTGTATGAAAGTTGATTGCCCATCTGTGTATAGAATCATACAATGGATATTTTGTAAATGGATAAAGTTCAAATATTTGTAAGAATAAGAAACCTAACATATCACTTATAAACATAGTTACCTGTAATTCTCTCATGACTGCAGGAGAGGATTCTCCATGACAGAGTAGAGACTTATGTGCTTCAAAACTAAAAGGTAGACTTGAGATATGGTTAAGTGTTCAGGAAGGTACCTCCTTCCAACTTCACACAGAATTTGGCTTACAGCTGTAAATTTTTTTATTTTTTTTTTAATTTACTCAAGTTACTTGTTAGGGCTAGCAGAAGATTCTGCTTCCACAGAACTTTTATCCATGCACACAAAATTCATCAAATAACCCTGCCAAAGAACAAAGTTTCTATAATTGTTCCTCCATCACCAACACTGCCTTCCTCCCAGTTTTTCCTGTTATTTCAGTCCTTTCATTCTTGATATTCAAGCAACATGGTTAGAAAACAGCAACCTAAACCAACCAGAGAAGAATGAGATGAACAGAAAAAAAGCTGGAGAAGAAACTAAAGCAATTGACAAGAAAATATATGAAATATGAGGAGACAAACTACAGGAATGGAACATAGACAGAAGTAGCAGACAAGCAGCACAAGGAATGAAAAAAATCTTTAAACAAGAGCATATTTTTCTCCATGACCTAGAATAAATCTAGAAGTTTCCACTCCAGTGATTTCTGTGTAGTAAACTAAGGCATCTCTCACTTTCTGGCCTATGCAGAGGAAAATGTTCTACAATTACAACACAAACCATCAACAGTGAGAAGATTTCATATTTTAAACTGGCCAAGCAAGCTACACACATCTTTCATTATAGCAGAAATCTAGGAAATAGATTTAATGGGATGGGAGAGCGAGAAATAATAAGAAATGGCCACAGATTTGTTCCATACCATATGACGGGAAGAATGTAAACAAACCTGCCTTCATTCCTTACTTCTCCACTTCAATATTGTAGCTATGGCTGGTCCTTACTTAAGTGGGTGTATACTACTTAACCTGAAGTAAGTTTATTCTACAAATTAATCGGGCTCAGAGAGACAGATGAGTTCTCTGAAGAAATTCATGCTTCATTCAGCACATTAAGTTGAATAGAGAGGGAAATGCAAGAACAGGAAGGTCAGACGGCTGAATGTCACCATGCAACAATAGGTTTCCTCCAATTTCAGACAGGTCCAGAACTACCACTTCTTTCCTGACTCCTTCCTCAATGTATTTAGGCTCCCAGACACACAGAGCTGAGGACAGAGGGAAAAGATCAGGAAGGACCGGCATATTGCAGTGTTTCATCACAGCAGCCTCTGCTCCCCTCAGTCCCTGTCCCAAACCCAGCAGTGCTGAATCACCCTCTACATCTTTTCTCTTTCATAACACAGTGCAGCAGGACTATCAAGTAACAGGAAGGAAAATTGTTACAAGAGAACAGATTCACGATCTGTGATTCTACCACTCTCATCCTTCTGGACCTCAAAAATTGCCTTGCTGTAAATCCTAGGTCAAGACATACAACAGCAACATCAGCTCAAGTTACCCCTTCTTCCTTCACCTTTAACACTAGCACACCTCTCCCACCATCAGCTGCGTTCTGAGAGACCAGATCTCGTTCTCCCTTCTGCCATGGAATTCCTGAGTAGTACTAGGCACGTCCTTTATATTAACATACTAACAGTTAATCTGATTTTGCTAATCAATATCCACACGCAGTGACAAAATGTGTCTGTTTTCCCACGCAGTTCTCAGCGGGAAGAAGGACAACAGTGCTTTTGGGCTAACATTGAAGAATGACTGAGACAACATCTGCTTTAATTATGAGGGAAAACCCTTGGTCTCAGCACTTGCAGCTTTCATGGAAGTAACAGAAAACTCAGTCGTACTGTAGATGGTATTGAAGTTACTCCTAAAATCTGTGCAGATTAGGAAGAAAAATCAAAAAACACACCACATGCAGAAGAACCACACACTCCCACTTGCCGTCAGCAGACTGTAAGATAGAGCCAGCTCCCTGTAATTTAACTTACAACTCTTCCATCTTCATCTTTCCCTGGGGGCAAATTTAGGCCTGACCTAAACAGGCACAGATTCCATTAAATTACACTGGGACTGAATCCAGTACTGCCAGGTCACCCAATACCCTCACAAATATGGGTGAAACCTATTTTGTTCAAATGAGAATAACAAATCGGTACAAGTTGCTCCACTATTTTTCCAATTACATCATCATTGAATTTCTCTATTATCTGCATGTTGCTAAATTGAGTCAACAAGATATTCTAAATTGATAATGAGACCCTTAGCCATTCACCACTTATTCCTGTTAAGGAATGGTACAGAGACCCGCTCTGTTCACAAGCGATCATCTGTTTCTACCGCACAAATCACAGTTCTCTGTAGGCACACGTTCTATTTCCTCATCGATGGGACTCACACACACGACCTCTTTAGTAATCTTTCTTGAGAGATATAATAATTGTTTAAGACTGCTCTTAAGGCTAAGTTTCACCAAGCACTTACGGAAAGAATATCTCGTCTATACATTCATCCTGCAATCAATTTCAAGCAAAATCCACCATAACTCTCATGTTTTCAACAGTCTATTAATATATTGTCTAATCACTGATACCTGTTAAAAATGATTTTATATGGCTAGATATTGTAACTGCAGAGGTTTAAAAGCAGCCAATGACATTTGGACACTTTCAGATCATTATAGAAGGCGATGGTTGAGTGATTCTTGCACAGTACACAGTTAACACAAAAAGCACAATTTAGAGAGGGAGTAAAGTGTTTCAAACACTAGAGCAAGAGTAAAATGATTGTTAACAATTCTTTCCTAATTTTAATGAACATATGCAACATTCCCATTTGAATTCTCCTGAAATGCTTCAGGAATACAGCATACACTGAACTTTTCAGCTAGTTTGTAAACAACTTCAGTATCTTGTATTAAAACTGGCAGGACCGCTATGAAGACTGTCTCTGTACTTTCTAGTCCTAGCAAAAACCAGAAGGTATCAATCATCCAGTTTTAACAGCAGCTGACTGAAGCTATTCATTGAGCTGGCATTGCTACCACTGTGGCCCCATGAATAATTCTCAGTGTCGCCCCCCTCCTTTTTTGTTCCTCTAAGTGGACTCTTAACAGCACAATTTTTTTTTCACGCTCTGAATGGCTTTGAGAGATCAGCTGAAAAGAAACACCATTAGTAAAAACAAAAGTTTTCCAAGAAAAAATGGGAACAAAGTAGACATATTAGAGACAACTTGTGATTCATGGTCTATACTGTGCCTTGCCCCTCTCTTTACCTCAATACACTCTTCGGTTTTACTGCTGGATAAGAGCAGGGCAGACTACTGCACTTCTCCTAGCAACCAAAAATCACTTAGGGAAAAAGGGCATGTTGTCTGCTGAAAGGGAGAACAGAGAAATTTGGGGTCATACAAAGCCAAACATATGCTCTTTTGCATCTTTTCCCAAACTGAGTAGTTCTCAAAAAGGATTCAGTAAATAATAAACAGTTCTGTGTTACACTGATTCATATTTAATTAAATATGTTTGTCTACTTGTCACACATTTCACTGTCTTTTAATTCAGCATTCTAACAGTTCCTACCATTGCTTAGAGTTTTGCCTTCAGGGACATAAATTCTACTCCTTACAGTTTCCAAAGTTATTTTCTTTCATTTTAAGTGTGTTGAGATATAATTTTACCTCTACATAGATTAAAACCCTTTTTTTTTAAAAAAATAAAAATCTAGAGGTACACACGCAGATAACTTTCTTGGAGGTTTAGAGACAACAGTACTAAAATACAATTTTATCATAGGATCTTCCTTTTCCAAAAGCTGGGATTTTACCACTTGATCTTACAGAACAAGTTGTCTGGTTTCATTAGGTAAACATCACATTGCACAATTTAAGATGATGAATTAAATTCACACAGAAAAAAAAAAAAGCAATCCACAAAAGTTCACACAAACAGATGTAATAGACCAAGGGCAAAATACAGCCTGCAGTATTTCTGATGGTTTTGGTGGTTTTTTCCTCTTTGAAAGTCTTTTGTTTAATAGCTGTTGCCTTGACGTAAATCAACTATTCTAGTTAGCTTGATGAATTTCTCTTATATATCACAAAAACACATACACAAAACCCCAGCCTCTCTGTCACAGTACTTCAGTCCATCAAGTTAAAGCCAGCAAAGACCTTAGTTCACTGCATCAAATCACAATTTAGCGTTTTCTTGCAGTCACTCTAAACAAATCTGGACTCAAACAATTTAACAGAGAGGTTTATTCACTTCATGGATAAGTGATGTACAAATGGCATAGCAATGATAAAAGCCTAAACATACTGCATATAAAACAACCCTCAAGTTATTAGGCATCAGCACTATTGTGTTAAGCATGACAGTAGTGTTTTGCTCCCCTCTTCACTCGTGATGCTGCCTAACTCAGCCACATGCTCTGCAGTCCAGCTCCCCTGCTATTTTCTCTCTCACGTCATTCACTGGTTCCAAATGGGGTAGTATTTGAATCCATCAAGCCATGGACCTGGAACCAGGCTACTATCCCGCTCCTTCTCCCCACCTACAGTGTCACTTTTCTCTCCAGCACAATGTCAGAGCAAAGCAGTTGTAGTGTACATGTACATGCAGAACCAGTAAGGGTCTCCAGGTCTTGAAGGGGACATAATGCATTGAGCACAGTATTTCACGTCTGAAAGGTCAGAAGGAGGATGTGCCCACCGATTCTTTTTCTGCTGCCTACACTACAGAGCGACAATGCCAAAGATAAGATCAAGCTGACTAGGGAAAGGAAACCCAGGTGAAGAAAGCACACCTTTTCCAACAAGCTGCTAGTCCAACAGTGTTGCTATGCCGTTTGAATTTTTCATTATACTGATGTGATAGAAACTATTGACCATCCCTTAGTTACAGCGTTCTCTTTAGGTTAAAACAAACTGTAAAATTGACAAGTCCTTTTGTCAGGATGATGTAATCTGGGCTACAAGGCACGTGGAGTTTGAAAACTGCATAGAATGAGAGTTTGAGAAACCATGATTATGGGGCTCATGCAGCATTAAAATACTTCTCATAACTGCTTCTTAACTCTTGACATTTGCATAGCAGTAAAAAAAGTACCTTTGGTACCCTGGCATGAACAGTTCCTCCATTCACTATGAATGAGGAACAAGTTGACTGATGTTAGTTACCTGACATTTTGGTTTTAAAAGGTTAAATTTTTTCCACTCAGCTTCTCTTGCAGTCAATGGCAAGTGATTAACAGACATGAACTACAGAGTTTACCGTGTTTTACAACTTGCTGCTGGCCATTTACTCTTCATGTATTTGTCCAATCTGCATTTATGACAAGCATATTACAGAGAGATTCTTTTTGCCTTGGCACAATATACCGAATCTATGTAGGCAATGCATAAATACAAACTAAAAGACCATATGCTGCAACAGGCATTGTGGCATATCATGTAGGTAAACTCTAATGAGTTAGATCACACTTCAACTCCTGACATTCCCACTCATGCTACCAGTTCATTTCCATGTATCAGACCAAATAAACTGTTCTCCCAATTAATCTGAGGAAAAGTGATGAGAGAAAATAAAAGTAAATTATAACAAGCATAAAATAGTACAATGGCATGCCACTCTCACTGTAGTCAGACTGAAGAATTCTTCTGGAACGGAAGGAGTGCAATGAATACTCACTGACAAGAAGGGTAATTCTGCAAGCAAACATCACATACCATTAAGGTTGCTCCAAATCAAGCTTGGAATGGTATCTTATGCAATGAGCAGCTGAAAGGAATGAACTTGAAAATGCTTTGTGTTCTTCCAGTCATCATTCGCATAGAGAGGTAGAGCTGAATAAGTATCTCCACAACCAGGACAGATAAATAGCATAAAAAGTTTGCAGTAGAACCTGAATGCACACAATCTCAATCGGTTCCAAAATATACACTGGAATCACTGGAAGATTGGTGGCCTTCAGTTATCAGCAAGTCAAAGATACACTGTTGCCTGGTAGAATTATCTGGACAAACAAGTATCTTAATCATTAAGCAGCATGAAGCTGTATGTTTTTTACTGACAAGGTTTTGTAGTACAACTAAGCACAGGGAAGGATGCTTGCAAATTTATCTAGAACATAACCAGAAATTTAGCTCAAAACCCAGTTCAACGGATGTGTTAAACTCAATAAATAACGGTTATTATCTACAGATCTCTGAGTTACAATTTGCTTAGCCAAAAAAATAGCTGGAGTAGAATGGTAAAGACTGCAAGTTTAATGCATATGCACAAGATACTTCTGCTAGAACACTTTTAAAGTTAATACCTTCACATCGCATTTGTCCATAATATGAAGATGAACCTCAATTAGGCTTGGCCACTAGAGCACAGCAGTTCAATACAGGTATCAGCAGGTTAATACATGGGTACTACTGGTTAGTTTGCCTATTGTTGTTCATGTATTTACTGATGAAGGCTATTATTTTAATAAAATTAAGAGCACATCTTGGATGTCTTCCATGGCAGCAAAGCTAAGATAAGCTGCAGAGATGGAATTAAAAAGCCATTCCTTATTTAATGAACTTTTGGCTTGAAAAAAAAATACTAAGACTGCATATCATTACATCCACAACCCAACCAACGCAGCAGTTTTCTGGTTACAAAGGGATATTCTGTACTAGTAAAGATAGCAATATAGGAACAAGTAAGGAATAAGCAGGACTGAAGCAGGAACAGGCACCGGTAGCCTCTAGTATTTGGAAGCTATCCCCATGGAAGGATGTAGCAACAAACCCACTTCATCTTATAACAAGATTACATTATATGTATCAAGATGCAAGCCTTTACTTACAGTAAGCCAAGATATCATCACCAACTTTCCAAGTCTTTCATACAAAGGACTCAGCAGCAAAATTGTTATAGATTTCAGTCGTGCAGAATCAGGTCCTAAATTAATGGGGCCTTGTTTATTTATCTACTATAACAATAAAAACTGTAAACCACAGAAGATTATCAGTTGTTTTGTTAAGGAAAGGGTTTGAGGTTAGGACAATACTAACAAGTCAAACTTATTTCTGGGCACATAATTTCAAGGGCAGAGAGCCCGCAGTTTACATTTTATAGTAGAAGCCAGGTGTGAAAGTAAAGACGAGAAGACTAAAACCTACACCCACAAATCTTTATTTCTGTGCAATTATTTTGCATTCTAAGATCTGACAGAACTAACAGTCCACATACTTTTTATGCAGGACTAGTTATCCTCAACACTATCTCTGAAGTAGTGATATGGTATCCTTCTAGATACCAACATTTAAAACAATTTTTTTGAATACAGAAATCATGCCTAGTATAAAAACGTAAGTGCAAGAAAGAGTGGATAACAATCGTGGATAACGATAAGTGCTCTGTAAAAGTTCTGCAGTTACATGTATGAAACGTCTGTTCAGTCAGAACTAAAAAACAAATACATTTATTCATTTGGGAAGAGCAAATACTTCCTTTCTACTGCACTCAAAGAGACTGCTATAGAAATGTAGAAAAGAGCACCAGTAAACCCAGCCTTTTGGCAAGAGACAGCATCAATATGATTACTAAGTATCCTCCACAAGGCTGGTATGAGAGGTGGTGAGCCAGATGGCAGCCACAGGAAGAGCAACCTCTGCCATGCCAGCTGAGATAACAGATAAAACCTGACAGCAGCGCTCCTCTTAGGTGGCTGAAACAGAATGTACAGAACCTGTTAGCAATCTATTTAGCTGAGATCAATATTTGAATAGCAATTCAAGGGTAGAAAATGGCTAAAAAGCCATTGCATACTCTTTAGCAATTTCCACTAAATGGTTCAGCAACGGACAGAGCATGTCTTGAATTTAGTGCTATGAGCCTACATAGCATTGCTATAGAAAAGCAACTCCTGGAAACAGAGTTGATTGGACAGACTAGCCAAAGCCTCCATTTCCTCTCTCTGAATTTTTGGCACACCATCTTGATGCTCTTTATGTATCCTTAAAAACCTCCTTGAATCGTTTTGTCTACTTTTAAGGTTCCATACCTTCAGGCTGTACTGGTAAAACTTATTTTCCTTAAGCAACATGAGTCTCATCATTCCAGAAAGTTCCGAATGGAAGGATTATCACAATAAGTGCAACTCACAGAAAACTTTTAACACCTCTATTCTACCTTTTCTGAATGAATCATGGAGTATCAGACCTTTTGAGAGTACCAAATTAGCATAGGAACAAAACACAATATGTGGATTGTTACATTAATTTTCAAACATTCAAACATACCCATCTAGTAATGTACAATGACAGGATTTTCTCACTGCCTATCTTTCACACATAAATATGTGTCATTGCAGTAACAACTTACCAGACAAGAAGTAAAGAAAGCAAAATATTAAGACTAATTCAGCAACCTATTTCATGATGGGCATAAATTCATCCCTACTCAGCAAAGTTTTAAAGTATGTTATTAACTTGGACCACAGGTTTAAATCCTTATTAACTTCAGTGATATTCTGGATAAGTGATGGAAGCACACTCTTACATGTTTTGCAGAACTGGATGCGATGGAAGAACAAGCTAAGGGAAACAAAAATGCAAACTCTCCACCTCAGAATTTTACTCTTAATGCATTAAAATGCACACACTCCACAGAAGCAAAGGTTATCCATCAACAGCAACTCTCACACAAGGGATCAAGACCCTGTCAGCTCAAATACTCACTTGAAGAATACACTCCAGCTTTATATGTAAGCCATGTTCTCTGATAGGCAACCGAGACCTGCACAAGGCCACAGATACCTAGCTCGTTGGTATTAACAAACAAAATTAATTACAAAAAAAAAAAAAGATAGAATGCTTGAGCCACCCCACCATTACACATTTATACTTTTCATTAAGAAAACAAGTGCTTATGAAATATACTAATACAGAGATAAAATGCTGCTTTTACAGAATTATTCTCATGTATCTTTAGCACTATCACACAGTCAAGAGCATGACACTTACAGTTTTTGAGGGACAATGCCTAGAAGCCAGCCCTGACATAAAAGGCTCTCATGTTCATTGAAAGCACTATGAGTCCTACCAGGTCAGAGTTTGGCCCACTAAAACTAGTATTTGGGGTAACATCTACACACCTGTGTTCACAGCAGTTGCGAACTTTTCTGTTAATATTGGTTCTTCCAAGCTTTACTAATGATTGGAAGAAAGATAACAAATAAACCACATAACAATGAAAGAAAAATCAACTGAACACTATTAAAAAAAAAGTAATCAGCTGTTTTAACTCCAATAGCTAGTATTTTCTTTTATGGTACAAACTCTTGTCTAGTGAGGTGTTTTGTGGGACTTTTTGGTTTTGGGTTTTTTTTGTTGTTGTTTTTGTTGTTTTTTTTTAGTGTGTGTTTGATTTTTTGTTTGTTTGCTTTTTCAAGAACAGTAACCAAGATTGACAGCTAAAGAAAAAGAATTAGTTATTCCCTGAGCAGACTGCAAGAATATGGGTAGGGCTACAGGAAAATTGTAAGCACAGTAATAAGATATATGGATATATAGATATGCTTTCTGCCATTTCCATTGTGCTTTGCGATTTTCAGGTGTCATAAAAGCATGGACAGAGAAAATAACTTTAGAAGAAAAATTTATCATTTTGATCTACACCACTATACACTGTGTAATACCACTTCCAAATCACTAAACAAAACTAATGTCACAGGGATAAGAATAGCTAACATGCCTCAAATACTACAGTGTCCCTCTGTCTGGACCTGGTGCCAAGAGAACAAAAAAAAAAAAACCAAAAAAAAAACCAAACAAAACAAAACCCCCAAACCCAACAACAAAAAGCCCTCCAAACCAGGAATGCATTAAGAGGTAATTTCCAAACACACGAAAAAAATCCAAGGACCTGTTAAACAGTTGGTCTGTTGGGGGTTGCTTTTTTCTTAAATCTAAACATTACAAATAATGCTAATGTTGATATATATCTTCCCAAAGCAACTGGTGGTATATGTCACCCTAAGGTGTAATTGTAATTACTATGCTCCTAAAGAGACAAAAGTACAGCATGCCAGGCTTTCACACCAGTATTTCTTCAGAGATACTTATTACTCATTTCAACAATAACAGCCTCTCTCTACTTGGTCATGCTGTGCTATCCACAAGGCTTTTTATTCATTTATTTGAGAGAGTTGTTAATGTAGGCAAACTTAACAGTCTCTGCAATACCTTCCCACAAAAGGGGAGGATCACATCTATTCTGGGCAGTTTATTGGCATTTTTTTCTAATGGTCTAGCTCTAAATTAGCTATGCACCTGCACCTCCCACCCTTGTCCTATAAGGCTAAACCAGAACAAAGGTTCTACTTGTGTTCCCCATGACAAAACCAGAATAAATTATGTCTTGCTCTTGTCGTTCCAGCAAGCTGGTTAATTGCATTTGTTTCATATATCTCCAAACAGGCTGGTACATTAATTACATTCTGTAACACCGAGCTCCTCTGATTCACTCTGTCACTTCCACTGAGCGCTTTAATTGTATTCCTTCTAGCTATATACAATTTTAAACACTCACTAATAATTACATTTCTACAGCCTGATGTTTTCAGTTTGTATACAAAGATATCTCCGATACTGATGGTCTTAAAGTTAAGGATCAAAGTATGTTACAGTAGGAAAAATAAAGCAAACTAAAAAACAAAATCCCCGCAAAACTATGGCCATGCTGACGGATGCAAATGTTTCATTAAATCCTTCCACAGTTAAAACTTCCTACTGTTCAGCATGTACATACATTAAACAGAAATTTTCATATCGGTACACCAAACTGAACATTAAACTGCATAGCACACTATGCAACCAATGTAAAACTGCACTATGTAAAACTGCAATTGAAAGTCTCCCTCTTCTCGTCTATTTTGCCTCCTTTCTTGCCAGGGGGTGGGGGGAGATGAGAGAAGGGGGAGAAATACCCAAAGCAGCCTGTGACTGCAAACAATAAACCTTGAGCCCTTGCTTCAGGACTGATAGAGTACATGCGGTAAGCAGCAGCTTCCCGGAGCAGTTCGCTCTAACAAACAGGCAAAACCAGCCAGGGTCTCAGGCGTTAAATCCGCCTAAAGTCTCTAAAACTGTTTAGAGATGCAAATACCCAATACTAGGAGGAATGCCGAGCATTTGGTCCCAGCACACACTTAGGTAGGACTGTATGCTGTTATAGATGCTCGCTTCCTAGCTGGCTGCTTGAACTACTGTGATGCCCCTAACGTCCCTACCGCAGTACAGCGCCAGCCCCTACTTTGAGAGACAATTCACCCTTGCACTGAAGTTTCCGCCCTTCTAAAGCGTACTTCCCCAAGACGCTAATTTATAGCTCCCCATCCATTACTTAAAGTTGAAAACCGCAAGAACTGTTGCCGAGCGGACCCAAGGGAGGCGTGCGGGGGGAAAGAGGGGGAGGGAAGAAGACGGGGTGGGAATAAAAAAATCCACCTTTTTCCTAAGCTTCGTGACAGCACTCCCTCCGGAAAGCCCGTAAGGAGGGAGAAGATGGGGGGAAGATGATGGGAAGACCCTCCCGCCCCACCTTCGCACGGAGCCCCACGGTGTCGGTCCGGCCGCGTCGCACCTGCCCGGCCCCGCGGGGGGCGGGTGTGCGGAGGCGGAGTGGGGTGGTGGGTGCCGCGCTGCCCCCCTGCGCCGTGCTGCCCCCTGCATCGTGCTGCCCCCTGCATCGCGCTGCCCCGCCTGGTCTGTTCCGCCCTGCCGCCCGCCAGCTCCAGCCTCTGCCAGCGCCAAGGAGGCGTTTAGGGACTCTGGAAATCCGCCAATTCGCCTCACCTGGAGGCGAGGCAGAACTAACCTATTTATTTCATCAGCTGGCTCTCCCGGTTGAAAGTTTAACAATAGAAGGAGGCAAAGTAATATCAGCTACAACAGCTGGCTGCCTTTCCTTTCTCCCTCCCGCTCGCCCCCCGAAATAAAAGATTTAGCACGGTAGTTTTTACTCTTTCCTCACTACTTCAAGCGGACATTCTTCCATTCATAAGCTGCTTTGCCATTAACTTAGCAGACGGGAAGGACTGCTTATTGGAAACATATATCCCGTCCCCCCCCACCCCCCGAAATACCATTTTTTATACCAAAACCAAGCTTAAGGCTGTGTAATGTTAAAGATCATAATGCCGTCCATGTGCTGTCCCAAATCAGATTCAGATGAAGGGGAATTCTGCACAGAAATGGCATATCTAAATTAAGCGAACTTACCATAGACTTGAAAAAATGCAAATCCAAAGAGCAGGAGTGGCGTCAGCAGACCCATTTTGACATATTAAAAGCAATCCCGATCGCTTGCGAGCCCAATTCCACAGAGATTAAAAAAAAAAAAAAAAGTATCCAAAGCCAGTAAGAGGTAGGTCCAAAAGTTTAGTTTCCTAGCAGCTACTTAAAGTGGAAAGGGAAATCTTAAAATCAAAAGCTGCAGATGGAAAGGTCTTGCATGTGACACTTTTAGATCCATACAGATTAAAGCAGAGAGCGAGCTCCCAAGGCTTCTGCTTTGCACACACGCTCCTTCCTAAATTCCCACCAATCCAGCCCAAGCGGAGGAATTATTCAAGTGTGTCTAAGAGTCTCCTTAGGCTCCATGGCAATCCAAAAGCAGGCTCTTTCTTCGGAAGACAAGGAGAGACTGAGAAAGGACCTGATTCCTAGAAAGTGCTCCACAAACTTCCCGGCACTTTGCAGGAAAATCATTGGCTTAGTTTGGCTATTTTGCTTTCCTCTCGCCCTCCCCCTAACCCTTTCTCTTTCTCTCCCAAATCAGTTCAAGCTGCAGAGTTTCTCACTTAACTTCCATAACAGGAACGCCTAGGCAACGTGCTACCGGAGGGGAACGGCTTTCTCAGCATCCCCTCAAAATCAAGCTCTGTCCCCTACACCTCCCTCCTCACTGGAAACCAGAGCGGAAACTGCTGGAGGGCAGTAACCCCAGCGCGATGCCGCTGCGGGCGGGAGCGGCGGCGGGCTGCTGCCGTGCGGCTGTGGCGGCGGCGGCAGCGGNCCGCCTCCGCCTCCTGCCGCCGCGGACACACCGGCTGGCAAGGAGAGGGAGGAGAATGAGCGCGGCTCCCGAGGCTGCCTGGGGAAGGGAGGCTGCGGGGTGTGGACTAAACCACTGTGCTCCACACCCACGCGTCCCTCTCCTCCCGGGGAAGGGAGATGGGGACGGCGATATAAGACGACAGCCACAGGACTGGAAATCAGCCTTGCTGCAGGCAGTGCCCCCCCCCCCCGACCCCCCACCCCACACCCCC
>VWZZ01002799.1:540173-705958 GCA_013399095.1 Psophia crepitans
GGCGGCCCCGGGGAGCCTCCGGCGGGCCGGGCGTGTGGAAGGAGCGGGGGTGGTGACGGGAACCGCGGAGATTCGGGCGCTACCGGGGGCCGCGGGGCGGTTTCAGGAGGCGGGAAGTCTCCTCTGCACCGGGGAACCCGAACGAGCAGCAGCGTGCGTAACTTTTCCAGAGAAACCCGTTCAGATGTGTTGGTGGCGCCTTTGGAGATTTATTCTTTTCGCTATTCACGTGAAGGGGCTGAACCGTATTTCTGCAAACTATACCCTGCGCACGTACTCGAATAAACGGTCTGCGAGTTATTGCATACTCGATTCTTGCACGTAATTAGCGGCAAATATTTCACCGTTGCCAAACGCGACAGTGTGAGGTGTTCGTGGGGTTTTTACGTGTCTGAGGGGATTACTGCAGTTCCGCACAAAGCCAGGTGACAACTCCAAAGCCTTTTTATGTGAATCGGGGAGCGGTGTCCTCCTATGCTCACCATATGCCTTGCAGATAAATATATATTAATACATCTAAATACTACCTTGTGAGGAAGGTTATAATTAAGGCTAACTAGAATAAGGTGAACAAAATGGTATTCTTTGTCAGTGTGCTTGTGAGTCGGCAAAACCAGAAAACCATGAATCACGTACCTGGCGGCAGTGTGTGTAACAAGACATGAAATATTAAAGAATATTTCCCATTGTAGTGGGCATTTCAAGGACACGGTGTTAGTGACAACGCTGACTTGTTTGTTACAAAGTTTTAAATTGGAAATAGCTATACATTGCACAGTTCTTTTTCTGCTTCTCAAATAGAATTAAGTTGAATTTAGTATTAGGTGATGTAGACCAGCACACTTTGTGGATATATACAGTCTTCGAAACCCTTAGGTACAGAGGTACCTGTAAAACAGTATAATGACTCATATAAACATTCTCAGTGAAACCAATGGGTTATTCATTATAGCTGCTACTGTTTTATTCATTCATTTCCATGGAATATACCTTTTCAACTATTAGACACTTTGCAAAGTTTCAGCCAAATTTAATCAAGTGTTTTCGTGCATAAATTTTGCCTATATGTGTTTCAGTGTTTTTTTTTTCTTTGAGAAAGAGTTAACAGTCCTCTAAAATAGCTAGCAGAGTCTGAGAGCATTGGGAAACTGGCTTATGTATTGGTGCTGTTCACCTAAATTTAAAAAACTTGGCTAAGTTGGCTATTATACAGACAAACAACAAAAGGGTCGAAAAAACAATAAAAGGTCATCCAGAGATCTGCTGGAGCATTATAGTAGAGGTTCACGTGTGTTATGGTGTACAAGCACAGGACATGTCATAGATGAGAGTCACTGGCCTATGAGTAGAGTTTGCTTGGGACATCGTTTGCTTCCATTACAAGATGCGGTCCAGACACAAGAGTAAAAACCTGTATGCTTGTCTCTCCGGTCTTTCAGTAACCTCTTATGAACATGGCCAACAAGACAGATGTTCTTTGTTTGAATAGCAAAGTCTATACAGAGGAACTGAATGTGCCAACTGCTTGTTTGGCTATGAGGAGTACGCCACCTGATGAAATACTTGTGTGAGCAGGACAAGGAAAAGACCTGTCAGTATCAGTGCACATGAAGCTTCAGTTCGAAGAGTATTGTTGAGGTGAGACTTTAGGACAGGGAAACAGCACAGTAAGATTGCCCTGATTCGTACTAAGGTCAGACATCAAACGAGGCAGGACTAGTTTGGTAAAACAGCAGTAAGATCAGATGTATGTCAGCAGTACAAGTAAACGTTTCATTGCTTCCCCAGTCTGGTATTTCATATCTTTGATTCCTACACTTAGATATCTGCATTAAAATATATGTTTACTATATGAAATATCAGTTCAAGTGTTTAAAGTATGCGTGTCTGAAGACTAGTCCTCTTTTCAGGTGAGCTCTACCATTCACAGCATTTTTCTTCAAAGCCAACATTACCATTTCTGATGTTACAAATGGATATAATATATTCTGTTTCCTGGTTTTTCAGGGAATTACTGAAAGTGACTAGATTTCTTTACTGTCCAAAAATATACATGTGATGTGATGGCCATCTAATTTAAATGTAGGTAACTAATGTAAGTATTTAATTTAGGAGGCTGTTCTTTCTAGGCTCTGGAGTAGAGCGGAAGGTGGATCCAGAGGATAATTCAGAGCATGTGATGTTAGGCAGCCTCAGAAACATAAAAACAAACAGGAAAAAAAATGCCGCAGTGAGCATGGACTTTCCCAGAGAACACACTCTTGTCTTCTGCTGTGCTATTCAGTTCCAGGTCATCGGGTTCTGATGTCATCTGACTATTGAATATGTGATGAGAGAACAGAATTTATAGGGTTTAATCATTATAAATGCTGAAGCATGATTATTATTCCTGCTGCAATCAATAGGGTCTTCCACAGGAAGATTGGACACTGCGAGGTAAATCAGGAACTCAGTCCAGGAAAAGAAAACACGTTGCTGGAAACAGTGTAAGCATTGTGGCTAGATCACTCTCATGAAGGCCCCTGAAAATTGGTTCTTCTGCCATCCCTGGCTACCATAATTTTGACTAATCTACTTCCCCAGAACCACTTTTGTGGATTTAAAAAAAAAAAAGGCGTGCCAGACATGCGTTTCTCTGTCTCACAGGTGTCTCTTGCTTGCAACACAGAGGGTCACCTTCTGCTTCAACATTAAAAATTCCTGACTTGTGGCATCTGACTTCAGAGTGTTCCTATGGAAATAACAATCAAGCAACACTAAGAACCCTATTTGGAAATGTCCTTACATTGCTAGACTGTGTTAGTATGTCTGCACCATTTTTAATTACTAGTACAGCTACAGTGCTTACCGTAGTTATAAGAATGATCTATACTGTTGGTAAGATAAATATTTGGTAAATTAAATTATTGCAAGTTTTTTGATATATATCATATGCTCAATTTAGGTTTTGCATCCACAGCTCATTAAATGTGCAAAGACTGGTAACAGAAAGATGGTACAGTTTCTTGGTAATTTTTAAAACAACCTCACCTAAAATAAATTCTATTTGATTCTTCTATTTTTAACTGAGATTCAGAGCAGGCAGTAAGCACAAATATTTATATGATAGATACAATGTTACCATGTAAAGGTTTCGTAGATGCTACTTTCTGCTCATTCTATGGATGTACTTTTACCACGCTTAAAAAAAGATACAGCGTCTTTCACACTTTGCAGCTTGATCAAAAATTCAAGGAAGCAGAATCATAGAATCATTAAGGTGGGAAGAGACCTCAAGGATCATCCAGTCCAACCAACCCCCCACCACCCATTACCCATGAAACCATGTCCCTAAGTACCACATCCAACCTTTCTTTAAACATCCCCAGGGACGGTGACTCCACCCCCTCCCTGGGCAACCCGTTCCAATGCCCAACCACCCTTTCTGAGAAGAAATTTCTCCTCATCTCCAATCTAAACTTCCCCTGGCACAACTTGCAGCCGTTCCCCCTAGTGCTGTCACTAGTTATCTGCGAGAAGAGGCCAGAAAAATAGTTCCCAGTTAAAAAAAGAATTTGAGAATGTATTATATATAAAAGCAAGGTCAGACTTTTCTGGGGGCAGAAGGGGGGTGTGAAAGGAAGGTTCTAGTTGTGGCATTCACAAAAAAAAAATTGGTAAGCTTACTGCTGTGTGAAACACAGGTCTGTGTTTTCCTGGTGATTAAAAGATGGTAGCACACCATCCTTTGAGATGCGTGGAGCTGGCATTGTAAAAAGCAACAGCATCTTTTACTAACAGGATAAGAACAGCCCATCCTAGAAATACGTCTGTGACATTGCAGTAGTGACTGGAACTCAGAACCTGTAGTGTGAAGTGTACAGTGCCTGTCACAATCGTAAGCACTGAAGTTGTTTCAAAACTGCGGTATCGACTTGTATAGAGTTGCATAGGCCAGATGGAACCGGACTCTTTTCTGAGGTGCACAGGGACGGGACAAGAGGCAATGGACACCTGTTGCAATGTGGGACAGTTCCAGTTAGATGTCAGGAAACCTTTTTACCATGAGGGCAGTCAAACAGGTGCCCAAGGGGGCTGTGGAATCACTGTTGCTGGAGATATTAAAAATTTAGTTGGACAGTGTCCTAGACATTGAAGGTGAACCTGCTTGAGTTGGACTAGATGATCTTCAGAGGTCTTTTCTGACCAGTATTTTTCTAAGGTTCCACAATTCTATGACTGGCAATGCTGGCAAAGTTCTGAGCACATTGGTGTACTTTCTTAGACACAGAACACCAAGGTTCTTTAGTAGAGAATTATGTACTAAAGTGTTCAGTAGTACTCACTTCTGTTATAAAATTACATAAAACTGCATACACAAGCTATAAATAAAATAACTGCTTGATTTTCTTCAAATTTAAGCCTTTGCTGAGTGACTCCTATGTAGACTGAGCAGTGACTGTTACAGGAATAGAGGAGCATTCCTTGCTGTCTTGTGATGGGAAATGCTTCCATTTGCAACTGCAGTATCTAAAATGAATTGCCTTTCTACCAAGTGCAGGAAGTCACACATCAAGCTTACGGTTGTCTCCACATTGTAGACCGTTGCACGAGTTCGTTATGGACAACAGGACGCACTGCATCACTATGTCTAGCTAGCCTTCTCCATGTCAGGAATTTCCTCTTATACACTAATATTTTCATCATATCGGTATGCCTGTACATCTCCCACTTGTAAGGGTTGCGAGTGTTCCTGTCTGCTACATCAGGAACTTCTATTCCCTTCTCTTATATCCAGGACTCTGTATAAGTTATGCATTTCTTTGTCTAATGAAGGAAAAGTCAATTATTTAAGAAGATGAAGGTACCAATTATGGAATGGTGTTAATCTACATAAATAAAGACATCAAAAGCATATTCTATCAATTACAAATAAGACTGCAAGAGTAATTTTGTTTATTCCTTTGGTAATGTAGTCCTCTATCCAGAGATTCATTTTTATTAAAAATTAACAAAAATGCACTCTGCCCTAATTTACATTAAAAAAAACCCCAACCCAAACAAAAAGGCATTCCTTAAGTGACAAGTTAACCTTAATTTCAAAAGACAGTTTAGGTTTCCAGGGAGCATAAAGTAGTCACTGTATCATTCAAGGAAAGAATGAGCATTTAAAATGAAGAACTGGCAGAGGATAAAATCTTACCCTGCCTACATGACAGATGCAAAGGTGAAATTCTCACTAGAAAGATGTATGTCATCATCGTGTGATCAGATTGATTCATATGAAAATAAGTGTAGCTACTGCACCCTGACTTCCAAGGATCAGAAAAATCAAGCTATACAGCAAGACAACATTTATAACTGTACACAACGGTACGCAAATAAGTCATACACCATATTCCCACATAGTTATATCATAAATAACATGTTATGCTCTCTTATTAAATGACATATGTCACATTTTCTGTAACAAGTGCATATTGACAGCCAACTACATTAGTCAACAATATTTACACTTTAATTAGAGCTTTTAAAATGGAAATGTGTAACTACATATGTACATAAGTTGTCAACGGGGCAGAAATTCATACAAGGAAATCCATATGTAAATGTCCATTATGTAGGTACCTATTTGTAGGTGGGCAAATATTCTTTACAATAGGAAGTATTTATTTTAATAAAGTAGGAAATGAGATTTATTATGTCATTAACAAGACAATTCACTTGAAAATTCTGACAGACACATACAGTATTGTTTTTTGATCTTAAATGGCTTTTGAATTTATCTGACTTTAATAGTTACTGTTTTGTAGAAGGTGAAGCCAGACTTACTGAGTTGCCTTTGTTATCCCTGGCTTCCAAAGTGTCAACGGCACGGACAGGTTCTTGCTTAGCATGATTTCTGCTGTACTACAGTCCTCCGTTGTAATCATATATTAGTCAAACCAAGGACCTGTTGTGGTACCACAGAGCTTCTGATTTATGAAGATGTCAGCTCCTGAGAATCTGGTCCATTACTATGGTGGCAACCCTAACAGCATTAGAGGCTCTTGCATGTTTCTACCAGTGGGTCGTAGCATTCCCATCAGGCTATGATTCTTGTTTGCAATATGGTGCTGTCAACACTGTTCTCATCAGTTATACATATCAGTGGATTATTAACAATATTTGTCAGACTTCTGTATTAGTTTTGTCCCAGAACAGGCTTGCCTCACTTCAGCAATAGAATTACATTTTGCATTGTCTCAAGAAATGCTTTTAAATTAGAATTGATGTTTCAGTCTCATGATTTTTCACTGCTGATGTAATTTAGTTTTCTATCTAAATTTTTATATGAGTATATGACTTATTTTTTAAAAGTGTGATCCTATTAAAGGTAGCTGAAACACAGAGAGTTCCCACAGCAAAATTTGGGCTAATACCTCTCCCATGCAGGGCAGACTAAAAGAGTGGTTAAGACTGACATAAATTTCAAAAGTAAGTTGAAAAAACCCCAATCCCATAACAAAGGAAAAAATGGAAACCTCAGAGCAAGACTTCTTAAAAAGTATACATTTAATCCAAATGACAAATAAGTAAGTACAAATGTAAACACCAAGTATCCTGTATAATCACTAGAGGAACTATTGTATTTTGTATATTTTGCAGTTAAATCTATTATAGGATTTAATTGTTTAAATTGTATACAAAATCACCAAACTTTTACCAGGAAAACATGTGGGAATGTTTGTCCTCTCTGCTGCATATCCTATTCTACGGGGAGCAGCTGTGCTAGTACACAGTCCCTTTAAAACCAATAGAAATGTACATGCAAAGAGACCAGCGCAGAACACAGAAACAGAAGCCAATGACTCATTTTAACGTCTGTCTCTGAACTGAAATACAAAATAGCAATTACCTCAAAGCTGCTTACTGCCACAACTAGGAAGACTCTTTCACATTTAAAGCACACTACCCACACAACAGAAAGTATCTTTTTTTTTTTCTTTTCATTGTACAGCTTGCAATACTGTGGCTGATGGTGGAATTTAGCATGTTTCAATCTAAGTCATCAGTTTTGGTGACCATAAGTTATTACTTGATTCCCAGTTTAAATTATTTTTGAGTCAGCTTTTCGTAGACAAGAGAAACACATTATAAGCTTATCTTACCCAGACAATCAGCAATAGTTCAGCCTTCTAGGGCTACCTTGAGAAGAATAGGGTATTTTGCACTGCTATGTCCCAGAAAGTACTTATCTTGAGAATGAAGAAAGAATTGGGTTACAACAGCATCTACCACAATGAGATCCTGTAACCAGGACTGTGTATCTATGGTCTTCTGTAATATAAATAGCAATTAAATCTCACTGCCATGTTACCTACTGAAAGATTTTCTAAAAGAATTGTCTTCCATGATTCAGGCAAAAAGTTAGGTAAAAACCCCACAACTTTTTATCATTTTCCAAGGAAAAAAGACTATACATTAGCTCTTTAATCTGTAAGTGGAAAGGCAATTAAAATGTCAGATTTAAAGTAAATGAGCCAATACATGAAGTAAAGCCACAAGATAAGTTTTAAGTAAAAAAAGGGTAAATACCCTTATGAATGAAATTCAAAATACTCTAGTAATGCCTATAGATGTGTAGGTGGCATGAAATAGTGAAGATGTGTGCTGGTTTTATATTTTTGTTGATATTTAAAAAGAAACAACAATTTGTTCTGAAGAATAGAAAGAAAGATGTATTCTCATCTAAATTTGCACAAAATTTACCTGAGAAATTTCTATGAGTGCTTATGGGACTTGAATCCTCACATAAAAAGACACTAGAAGTCTTTTCCAGTATCCTTTGGAAAAAATAGTACAGCTGATTCAAATCATGGAAATAACGCAGCAGGCCACCTGGGAATTTTTTCCTCTGGAAATCGTAGAGATTCTTTCAAGGGATCTGTATTTCAAAGAAAATTGGCTTAAAATCTGATGTACTTTATTGTCATCCACCACTGTTCCTTAGTGGTTTTGCAGGGACATAGGATAATGTTGATCTTTTAATCGTAGTAGTCCTGACATATAATTCTGAGTACAAACCTTTTTTTTTTCCTTCTTTTTTTTCCTTTGTAAACTCATTTAATTTTTCTGTCACATCACCTGTGAGTTGGTTAGTGATTCAACATATGCTCAGTTAGAACAAGTTTGAATCTGTTAATTTTCAAATGGCCATAAATATACATTGCTCAAATGAAATGTACATCATCTTCTGAGTCAAGGAGCTTGCTTTTTAGCCATCAACAATTCACAAGGTTTACCCTTAAACTACTTAACATAAAAATACCAAGGAATATATTTCTAAATACTTGTGGATCCCTGAACATATCAGTGATCAGCATGTTTGCAGAAAAGTGCTTTTTTGGTCCCTGTATACAAGCTTACAGTTGCTTAAGTCATGTCTTTGACAAGCAATATATAGAAAAACTGATAGAGCCTTCTCTAACACCAACACAACAAAAAGAAGGGAGCAATGACTCTGGAGCTGGATGCCTGGTATGTTCAGAGATGTCTCTTCTGCCAGAAATGAGATTACAGATGCAAGAGTGGCACAGGAAGGTTAGGGCATCTGAACTGCTAAATCCTGGATTTGTAGGCAGTGACTTAATCAGAGGACAGCATGCTGAGTCAAATCACAATGGTGGATCAAGCAATTGAAGGAAGTATTCCTTAAAAGAGTGTCAAGGTGAGTGAAAAAATGAAATGAGGGCTGAGTGACAGAAAGCAAATGTGAAGAACCTCTGGATTCCTATAAGATCGTCTTGAAAAATCTTTAAAATACAGTGGAAATTTTGGATTTGAATTCTTTCAGTCTCTAGAAATCAAAGCTATAATAATTAATAAGCACATTTCATAATCTAGGCAAACAGCAGATGATAGATTTTTTTTATATAGGAAAAAGATCCCTTATTGCATTTTCCAAACTCTTAATTACCATTAACATTTTAGGTTTACATCATATTTAAGATGCTTAAATCAAACTGCTTAATATTCTGGACTGACAGGCTCATTAAGCTGAACAGTAGGATTGCTGTCATACGCACTTCAGGCACTTATAATAGGAAATTTTCTATTTTTAATTCAAATTGTTTAAAGAGAAATCTTTATTATTAAAATTGTAACTAAATTTTCTTTGAGAGGCATTACTATATGTTTGACATCTCAACTCCGATGATATTTTGGTTGTTTCTTACATTCTAAACTATTTAAGTGAAAGTGTTTTGTGCAACAGCTTTGGTATAAGTAACTAATTTTTAATCCATTTATAATCTCTATTAATTTATGCCTATGAATATTAAAGAACCATCTACTGTAGCTATAGGTGTTTGGAGTGGTGACATTGTGTACGAACTCCCATTTGGTCTATATGATTTTAATATATGAAAAAAATACCTACCAAATTTTATTCAATGTTAAGAGCAAAACAATTTTGCAGAAAAATGTTCATCCAAGGCCACATTTATCAAAATTATTTAGAGTGCTTCACGGTGCTGATAGCATTTGTGTGGAAGCCTCACTAGTGTTGCAAGACAGTGTGAGTTAAGTTTCTAGCAATTGGTTTCTTTTGAAGGTTCTTAGCAGGTACCTATGTAAATATCATTATTCTGGCAATGTATGAAATCTTCCATCATGTAGTCTTTGATCTGGAGATCTAGAAAATAAATTAAAGACTGCCTAAAGGGAGTTTGAAGTGCTAAGTACTTTTCTTTCAGACCAAATAAAAAGTGCAATTACCAACTCTTTCAGTAGTGAGATACCTGGATATTACTAGGAATTACCACAGGATTCAGGAAGCTGCATGGCTAGGCTTGGTCAGAAGCTGTATCATGTGCACTGAAGTAGTTACTGATGGAGAAAGCCAAGACAAAAGCCAGAAGACAGGGAATAAAATTGTAATGAATAAGAACTGCCATAAACAGGAGCAGAAAGGCATCTCCATGGGAAACATAGGAACACAAAGTTAGGGTAACAGACATCTCAGAAAAAAAAAGTACACCTAACGCTATTTTTGTTATTTTCACAGAACAGGAATTGCATAGAATCTTCAAAGAAGTCAGGAAGGATTGAACCTGATTCAATGTCACCCCCTAAAGAAAAAAGTAACAGAATCTAAGTAACGAAATACAACTATTGGCCCCACGTTGTTCTTTTGTATTTGCAATAATGCAAGAAAATAATTAGGAATTTTAGCAAATATTTTATCAGAATATCAGATCTCTACACTACAGTCTAGTCCTAGGTTACAGCAGCAGCTGATAAAAGCATTCTCTTTCTTTTCTGTTTTGGGTTTGTGTTTTTTTTTTCCTCAGGAAGTATGATTCTAGAGTCTGTTTAAAGAGTCTATTTGTAGACTTCACCTTTTGTATCTCTAGTTATATAGAAGTTGAAATTGTAATAGAAATAATAATTAAATCTCACTGCCACATTAAATCCCATTGCCACAAAAACATGCTGCTCCTTCAACAACTGAGCTGTTTTTTCTTTATCTTTCTCCCTTTCTTTCCCAGTTGAGATCCAGCTGAAAAGTAGAGTTCAGCTGAATCACTGTACTGCTTCGGAGGTTGACCACATGGTTAGTTGAGACTACTAAAAGACTTCAGAATAGAAGATCCTACTGTTATTATATGCTTGTCAAAACTGGTTTCCTTGAATATTGCACATAAAAAGTGTTATGATGCCATTTTTATTTATACAAGCACTCACAATTGTATGTTTGCGTTCTTGTGTACCATAATAGAGTTTGGATATGATGTCATTTGTCTTACAAACAGGTTTCTGAACTGAGACTCATAGCCGTACATGATTTATGTAGGTCCATACAAATTTTTCTTTCAATAAAAATAGTCTAGAATTTCTCCAACTGGTGATTTAGATTTATTTTTATAAGAGGCAGAGACAGTATAAAAGAAACGTTCTGTTAAAAAAATCCACTGGCAATCCTAACAATATTGTTCTGTCTACTTATTTTGGCTCTTTTTCCTACGTGTAAGGTTGCATACTGAAGGCATTTCCTCTGGAAGTTAAAAAGTGAGGTCACTGAAACTCTTGTGATAAGATATTCTTTCTGTAGCTTCTGAAATTAGATATGTCTATCTTATCACTATGTTTGATTAATTCCACTACAATAGAGTCATCTCTTGTTTTCATATAAGCTCCTTTCTGCTTTTATTTAACTTCTCCCTGTTTAGTTCCCAGAAAGGATACATCTTTTGAAAGAATAATCAAAAGAAACCAAGAATCCAAGGGGGGCATCTATATACTGGGAGATAAATTTCCAATTTTGCTCTAGAAGAGAGGCTGCTACCTGATAGATCAGTTTCTAATTTTCCTCCCTGACTGCTGAAGGTGAACATTGCTGACTTAAGAAAAGGTCTATGTAATTTCATAAGCTGACTGAAAGACGTAAACCATTTAGTTTTAACAGATATAAACTCTAGCACCACCAGGTATGACTCATCTTGTTCTCAACAAGAAGCAACTACCTTGGAAGAATTAAGCAAAATAACTCTTGGCTAGGATAGTTGGTATAAAGCAAAGCACTCACTTTAAAACATCGAACACTTAACAGTCTGCGGATAGCATTACAGCCACATCACATTACTTGAAAATTTGCCCTGAAGTATATCTCAAAACTGTGGTAACTCCCATTTCATATAAAAGGAAGATCTATCGTTGTAAAGCCTTGTGTTATATCTCACTGAAAGTGGAAAATACAAACATTGACTGTAATACGCATTAAAACAGTCATCATGGCAATGAGTAAGTTTTTAACACAAAATCATTTTACTTTTTCCACTAAAAGTGTAATTGATTTTAAATGATACTGAGTCATACTTTTGAAGAAAAATTAAAATCTAGTTGAAAATGTCTAGCCTAGTCTAGGAAGTGAGCCAAACCTGTGAATTAGTCTACTCAGCAAGAAGGAAAAGTTATGGGAAAATGGTGAGTTGGATTTCAAAGGTTTGACTACCGTCCTCTAACTTAAGTGTGCTTTGTTCTCTGTAATACCTAAACATGAATTATCCAGCTAAAAATAGGTCTTAACATTTCATAGAGTCACAGAACTATAGAATGATTAGGGTTGGAAGGGACCTCAAAGCCCATCTAGTCCCAACCCCCCTACCATGGGCAGGGACACCCTACACCAGACCAGGCTGCCCAAAGCCCCATCCAGCCTGGCCTTGAACACTGCCAGGGATGGGGCCTCCACAGCTTCTCTGGGCAACCTGTTCCAGTGCCTCACCACCCTCACAGGGAAGAATTTCTTTTTAATATCTAATCTAAATCTCTCCTCTTTTAGTTTAAACCCATTCCCCCTTGGCCTATCACTCCCTGCCCTTGTAAACAGCCCCTTGCCAGCTTTCCTGTAGGAAATACATTATCATCTGACTGTGGGATGGACCCGAAAACCAAATTTTGCATAGTCTGGCTTCGACTCACGGATAGAAGGAAAACTTTAATATTGCATGATCCTACAGTAACCTTTCAGATGTTCCAAGGAGACTGTGAATGAAAATGGAGTGTACCATTAATATATCACTCACAGACAATGGAGAGATGTAATCTCTAATACATTGTAATCTTCTCTGTGTGCATCTCATAAATTTGAGACAAACATACAAAAGTCCCTATATTAGAAATTAGTTACACTCTATTACTGGTGGTGTAATTACTCACTCTCTGTATGTATACATATATGTATGTGTGTATGTATTTAAAATCCTTACCTAAATGGTGAAATTAAAACCCACACAGCTGTGGTAAAATAATAGCCACACCTTGTAAATTGATTTTGGATTTTCTGATTCATTTATTTTAAAAGTTATTTCATCAGAATCTTCATGGTCAGCTGAATTGGAAGAAGAAAAAAAAAGTGTATGCCTTGGTTAATCTTTTCTGTGATGTGCTTAAGAAACTCATTCATTTTGCTTGCATACTCTTATAAGCAATTTAAAAAGAAATCTAGCCTGCTAAAAATGCAGTAGAATTAAAATACCTAATTCCCATTGAAAGCAAAAGTAATGTTTTAGTTGCATATTTTGAACTGCCCCAAAATTTCCCACTCTGTCTTTAGCTGCACCAGAATGTCTGACATCTAGGTCAGACAGTAAAGAAATTACCAGTGAAAAAGATGTTTTTGAGAAATCTGTGGTGGTATTGATAGATTTCTATAGAACACCTAATGCTTTTTTTCTACTGCTTGTTCTTTAGTGTGTTTTCTGAGAACCCTGCAAAAAAGCATTCCGCACGATCTAAAAAATGTGCTACAATGCATAACAAATATATAAGAACTCACAGATGTTGTTCCAAAGGATCGTTGCTGTAAAGCAATATAGTAGAATCCTGTCTTTATCCCAGACACTATTTTTAAATTATTTTATTTTATTTTATTTTAGATCTGTGGGATAATTAGTTCCTGTTTCAGGATAGTTCTGAGAGCCTATGGACACTCATCCTTCTCTGTTCTCTGAATGGAGTTAGGAAGCTGTAAAGGAACATTCTTCACAGCAAGTAGTTAGTCTGTCACCGAAGAAGGAGTTTTCCTTTTCTGTATGAAGATTGCTGCTCTAAAGATCAACATCAAAACTATCTTTTCTTTTTTTTTTTCTTTTTTTAATAGCCATACATAATTTCTTCAGGGCAAAACACTTCCTTAGTCTTGCTTAGTATGTAGAAATTGCTCTGTGTCTACTAGGAACCAGTGTGGTGCAGTGTCTGCTTGGAGTGATAAAGGAAATGAATGTAGACAACAACTAAGTCACTTCGTTGTTGAATGTGAATGCTAATGACATTTATCCTGTGCTTCATGATAAACTCATTTAAAAGACTAAAATGCTGGAGGAAAAAATCCTGCATTTAGGAAATATACATAAACTGTCCTTTACTTGCTCAGTTACAAACTGCTGAGAGTAGCATCAATACACATTTAAATTATTTTTTAAATCCTTTTGTAATCTGTTATATGTCTAAAAAAGATTTTTCCTGAAAGTGTCCTTGTTTGCATTTTTGAACTGAAGAACAGCTAATTGTTCATGCTGTTTGAACAACTGGTTTTACAAAAAGATACGTAAGAGAATATATATATATTAAAGCACAACGCTATGGTCACATGCTCAGAGCTATTCAGCTAAGAATCTGTTGTTGTCTCTATTTATGTAAATTAATTTGTCACTTTGAGGGTGATGTTTCGTGTTATGATTGAGCTGATCTGCCACCTCTCCACTACTGCAAGTAAAGGATCCCCCTCCTCTTTCCCAGTCCTTTGTCTTCCCTGAACACGATCCTGACCATGCAGTCCCCGACTTTTCTTACCTAGTTCTAAGGCAATTATTTTTTTGTCTGGATAAAGTTTTTTGGAACTTAGCTATAGGAACCAATTTTGTACAAGTCTAGTGAGTGCCAGCAGCAAAACAGGAGAAGGGAGAGGAAGGGATCATGCCAGCAGAGAAAGCTTATCTCCTGTCAGTGATGGGAAGCTCTTACATCAGCTAAAGTCACATTGCCTTATCTACCTTGAGCTTACCATCCACAGGATGCAGAGCTGATATAAAGTTGCTACAGAGAGAAGTCTAGTAACTTTCCTTTCCCCATCCCGGCACAGAATGCCTCGTCATCTCTCCCGGTCCTCCTAGTTACACAGCTGTGCTTCCTCCCCATCACTGAACAAATCTAATTCATTGAAATCAGAGGGGGAAAAAAAAAAAAAAGCAACTTTTGGGTTTTTTTGTGGATGAGTAATTTTCTGTTATTTTAGTGAGTTAAGCAGGCTTGCAGAGGGCCAAGGAAAGTAGCAGTGAAGGGAAAAGGAGGGAGGATGTATGAAGATTCCTAGTCAAAGTTTCCCTGTAAAGCTGTCACTCCCACCTCAAACCAGCCTAAGGTGGCAAAGCCTTCTGAGGCAGCAGTCTCAGCTTCACTCCATCTTTTTCCCTTGTTTTTTGTTGTGGGTTTTGGTTTTTTTTTTGGCCTTGGTTTAACTTCAATAAGTCTTTTCTTTAACTGTACATTTCGGAGATAATGTATTTTTTTCAGAAACCTCTTTTCCCTATGACTTCCATATTTTCAGTAACTATAATGAAGGTGAATAATGTCCACATTTTCTCTCACACAGAAACATTCAGAGTTTTGTAAATTTCTTTTTTTACTGTCCTGTGCCTTTTCCAACCTCTCCCAGGTTTGGAAGTACATAACAAGTTTCTTATATTGTGGTTTAATTTCAGAACTGTCACTTTCCCAAACTTTTCAAGCTTGAGAGAGTCATAGTAACAGCAAAAAATAAAAAGTATTAAAATTAAATAAACTGTGGAGGAATTCCAGGATCATCCATGCTGCTTGATTCAGTATAAAAGTCAATGATAGAATGGAAGAAAAACAGTTTTAAAAACAAAATGTCAAGTGTATATGTTCACATGATAATCTTATACTTAGATTTTATATTAAAAATATATTTCAAATATATTTCAATATATTCACAAAAAAGGATATGCGCATGGTAGAAAATCAAACAGCTTTTGTTGCTTGTAGATGATTTCAAGAATAGATGAGTTTTGGCAAAGCACTTTTTGAAGAGGGAATTAATTTCACCTAACTGTGATCTGTTTAGTGTACAGTTGATGTAAATGTGAAAGAGAGAGATGGACAACTTGATCTATCCCTACACAACACAACTATTGTGTTGTACCTACTTGTTACTCATCCTGTTGTCTCTACTGTTGTTACGCTCCCACTACTCTAGTCTCAGCTCTACTTGCTAGTGCAGTCAGTCTTTCTATTAATTTGGGATTTTTTTAACCTCAATATCAGCATTAAGTGAATAGGTAATAACTCTCCTTAGAAATATGCATTATTCTTGAGGGAACTTTCAGCACCTTCTAGGTGCCAAATCAACCCTGGTTTCTTGGAGGAGGAAAAAAAAATTAAACAGATATTTCATTAGCAGTGAAACGCAGTTTGTCAGGAATGTGGTTTTCAATTGCGTAATAATATTGAGCTCCAAAGTAGGGTGCTTGAGGTATGAGGAAACAGGTCGCAACTTTGCAAGTGTTCTTGTAGTTTATCAGAATGACCTAAAACTCTTCTGTTGAGTTTCTAAGAGAAATACTCAACAGCTAATGAACACCTCTTCCCTTGCCTTGCTTTAACTTGCCTTGCCTTCCCAGCTCCTCCCCTTTTCAGATTCCATTGTGCTACATTTTTTCTAGACTCTCCTTGAGTTTGTTACTTTATCTGTCTGAAAGTGCTTTTTTGTTAAACTTCTGTAGTGGTTTCACCTTAGCTAAACGCCAGGTGTCCACTGAGCTGCTCTATCACTCCCCTCCTCAGCAGGGCAGAGAGGGGAGAGGGGAAAAAATAAGATGGAAAAGACAACTCCAAAACCGTGGGTTTAGATAAAGGCAGTTTTAATATAGTGAATGCAAGGCCTTGTGCAGAAGCAAAGCAAGGAGAAACAAAAGATTATTCTCTAATTCCCATCAGCAGGCGATGTCCGGCCACTCCCTGGGAAGCAGGGCTTCCAAAAGCGTAGTGGTTACCCCGGAAGACAAAACGTTGAAAAAAAAAAAACCGAATGCCTTCCGTTCCTCCCCCTCTCTCTTTCAGTTTCCCATTGCTGAGCAGATGTCATATGGTATGGAATATCCCTTTGGCCAGTCTGGGTCAGCTGCCCTGGCTGTGTCCCCTCCCAGGATCTTGCCCACCCCCAGCCTACAGCTGAGGGGGTGGAAGAAGGGTTGGAGACACAGCCTTGATGTGTGCCGGCACTGCTCGGCAGTAGCCAAAACACTGGTGTGTTATCAGCACCTTGCTGCTACCGATGCACAGCACTGTGAGGGCTGGTACGAGGAAATTAACTCCAGCTCAGCCTGACCCAGTACAACTTCCCTAAAGGACAAATTTTTGAAAGTTAATATTTACTTAAGAAAGTGCTTTAAATATACCACTGGGTTAGTTAGCATAATTTTTAAATCCTTGTCTTTATTTTAAAGGCAGAAACTGTAAGATACAAAACACCAATCAAAAGGCATGCTTGCTGATAAAGTATGTCCAGATAAGCTGTCTCCCCTTTCTCACCCCTCTTTCTTTTGAACAAGCTGACCCTCCCCCACAAGGCATTTTTCCTGCTCTTGACTGATAGAACACATTACCTTACCAGTCTTGCAAGCTGAATGAACAGGCAGTCCTTTTCACTGCATGAATAAAAATTAAAAAAAAAAAAACTAAGGAAATCTGAGATCATATTCCTGTATAAAGGCTGGGTTTATACTGCTTGAACAAGTGCATCAATCCTTTACTGCCTATGAACTAAAAATAAGCCTGTTATGGTATAGGTAACAGGTAATTCTTTGTTGGCTATGAGTGTACCCTATTACGTGAGATAAGAGATTTGTTGACCAGTTGAAAAACGATGTGGGATACAAGCAGCAAAGAGTAGTGGTCTGTGTTCTTGCACTGGTTTGGATTACTTTACAGGCATATTTTCAGAAGTGCCATAGAACCTCCTATTCCAGGTTTACCCACTCCAATGGGAGCAGAGAGAGTGTGTGCCCCTGGACACTGGCAATTCCTGGCTGCAGAACAGTCTCTCGCCCCCACGGACAATATCTGTGGGTCAGTCATGCTGCTTTAATGAATTCCCAGAACTGGCCTGGTGTATGACTAACTATTAATCTAGAAATGAAAAAGAGAACTTTAAAGAAGTTAGTCCAACATGTCTGCTGAGGGAATAGAAACTTCAATTACACTCTAATATGAAATATATGATCTTATCAACTTTTTCTATTATTTTTTCAGCTATGTGTTTACAGATATATTTCAATAAAGACTGATTCTTTAGGATTGCTGCTATGAATCACAGAATCATAGAATCATAGAATGGTTTGGGTTGGAAGGGACCACAAGGATCATCTAGTTCCAACCCCCCTGCCATGGGCAGGGACACCCTACACTAGACCAGATTGCCCAAAGCCCCATCCAACCTGGCCTTGAACACTGCCAGGGNAAGGACACGATTAGGTCTCCCTGGAGCTTTCTCTTCTCCAGGCTGAACAAGCCCAACTCCCTCAGCCTGTCCTCGTAGGAGAGGTGCTCCAGCCCTCTGATCAGCTTTGTGGCCTCCTCTGGACTTGCTCCAGCAGCTCCATGACTTTCCTGTGCTCAGGACCCCAGAGCTGGACACAGTACTCCAGGTGGGGTCTTCACAAGAGCGGAGTAGACGGGGAAACAACACCAGTGTGTAATATAAAGCTGATAAATATAGTATGACAGGTTAAAACAAACTCTTTATACCCGATGCATAAGATATTTACCTATTTATTTAGAAATAAGTGCTAGGTACAGACTGTTCAGACACTCCTGGTTGTAACATGGATGATATTAAGACGGTATTAAAATAATCTAAAATACAGAAAGGGTATCTTTCAATTTTTTTTTCACAATATTAGAAAAGTCAAAGCAAAGACATAAGATTGCTTTAATTAAGTTGATTTCTGATTTCCTATAAAGTTTTTGTTTTATCTCAAAACTCAGTACAGCTTTTTGAAATAAAAGAGCTGTAGTTTTTGAGTAATAACACTACATATGGTTAACACCAGACAGTGCCTATGTAAAGCTGGAAGCTGCAAGCTGAGATGTGAAAGTAAAGTGGGAGGAAAACGAATGAGATGTCAGCTACATGCTCAGCAGCTTTTCAGGCAGCATGTCTGAATGAACATAACAGTATTACCATATACTGAGTTATTATTTATTATGTGATACCAAGGCACGGATTCATGCAGTTGTTTATTACTACAATCTGTCCTGTGTATAACACTTTTAGAAGAGAAGTTATCGCTAATATGTGGCAATATATTTGAAGCACGTGATAAATACCCTTGATTTAATTTGTTAGGCACTATTACGTACCTAGTAAGACTGCCTATTGTTGACCAGTACTGATAGCATTGCCAAGAATTACTCTGCACCTGTATTTTTGAACACCCTCCCTTTTAATGAACTTGCTAGAATCAATGCCAATTATTAGATATTAATAAGATTTATTTCATCATCAAGAGGCTGTTTGGTATGCTAATAGTTTTGATCATTTCAGCTCTTAGTCAAAGCTGTATTCTCAGTACTACTGTACTGTAATCAAACACATCTAAACACTGTAAAGTAAATAATTAAAAAAAAATTTATGTGCCCAATTATATGTTAGACCATTCTCACTTTAATTATGTAGTTGCATAATACTTAATTATATACTACCTAATAACATAATACCTCACATATATAATGCCTTGGTTGTCTATGTGATCACTTCTTACACTTAAACAACCAGTTAAACTGGCAAATCAAAGCACTGCAAAGGCAGGAAATTACAGAGGTGCTTTATGCTTTTTTTCATATGTGGACTAAGAATCACACATTAGTTGTAGGATCACTCATAAAGATCACGGGTGCCTGTCAAGATATAGAATCAAGGATGAGAACACGGTTTCATCTGGTGTCAGACAGTAGAGTACTGCATCAAATTTTAGTTTCCGCGCTTCTAACTAGGAAGGATTCAGAGACTTGCCAGATATTTTGAAGTTAAGATAACAGGTCTTCAGGAAATAATTTAGAAAACTTCAGTATAAAGATATGAATAAAACCGTAAAGATAAACATCCATTTATAATTTTTTGCACACAGGAACTGAAGAAAAGTTGTGGTGTTATGCTTCTACTACATTTGTTAAGAAGTATCAAACAATCAGCTATTACCCAATGATGTAGGTTTCCCCCCATGATTTAGAACTGAGATTGAATGTTCTTCTATTGGACATCTCATCAAATCAGAAAAAAAATCACAGAAACTGGCTGCAGGGATTATTGAAAAATGCATAATATCAGGTTCATTTCAGAAGGTCAGAATAGGTGACTTCATCTGGGCTTCAGTTCTTAGGGTTTCTGGAAGTTGCCTGTTAGTTGAAAGGGAATTTGAACTGTGTTATTCCATTACACACAGGAAATGTTAAATAGATGCATTAGCTGCTTAGAATATATTTATCTTGATTGCAAATATGTGCAATCTCGTATTTAGTATGCTGCATCCCATGAAAACTCTGAGCGAAAGCAGCAAGGGTGGTATGGAACAAATCTCAGTCATGGTGATCTTGCCTCTGTCATTGCTTGCCTATTGTCCTGGTTTCAGCAGGGATGGAGTTAATTTTCTTCCTAGCAGCTGGTATAGTGCTGTGTTTAGGATTTAGGATGAGAATAATGTTGATAACTCATTAATGGTTTTGGTTGTTGCCAAGCAGTCAAGGACTTTTCAGTTTCTCATACTGCCCTGCCAACGAGAAGTTGGGGGCGCCCAAGAAGTTGGGAGGAGACACAGCCAGGACAGCTCACCCAACCTGGCCAAAAGGATATTCCATACCGTGTGATGTCATGCTCAGTATATAAATGTGGGGGTTGGCTGTGTGGCAGAGATGGCTTGGGAACTAGCTGAACATCAGCTGCAAGTGGTGAGAAATTGTACTGTTCATAATTTGTTTTGTATATTCCTTTATCATTGTTATTAACATGATCATTAATAGTAGTAGTAGTAGTAGTAGTTATTATGGTCTTTCTTTTCTGGCCTATTAAAATATCTTTATCTCAACCCACAAATTTTACTTTTTTTCCCTTTTTGATTCTCTTCCCCATTCCGCTGTTGGGGGAGGGAAGTGAGCAAAGGGCTGCGTGGCTATTTTAGTAGCCAGTCAGGTTAAACCATGACACATACACTGTCAGTTTTTCAAAGCCTATAGAATATATAGCTGAATGGAGGTGCATAGGGACAAGATGGAAGATGCATGCTTACACAGCCAACTCCCTCTTTACTCTAGGTTGAAAAAATTACCTTCTTTTTTGTCACCTTTCTGGTGATAGTTTTGTATGTCTTAGGTTGACTTTTTAGAGCAAAAATAAATACGTTCTTTCATATAAAGTTACTTTCTGAACACCAGTAAAATTAGTAGTGCTTCATATGATATACAGTCAATGAGGTAGGATCTCTTTCTCTGTATCACATGCACTGTATCTACAAATGCAGGCATTTGTAGTTAATTGTCAACTGACCAATCCAATTTTACACATAAAATTAATAATCCATTTTATGCCTTGCAGGGAAAAAAAATGTTACATTTCTATGAAAGTAAATGGTCATTACTACTGCAGGACAATTGGTTTGATGATGTGGTATCATGTCTACATATAGAAGGTATGACATTTTCTCCCTCTAACTTCAGCAAGTCAAATTATACTTAAATTGGACAGCCAAAATAAATACTTCCCACTGAGAAAATAACCCTTCATATTATTTTATGTAGGAGTCTACTGTTAGCTACATTTGATGCTATTCTAAAAATTGTTGAAGACTCTACCAGACTCTACCATTGCAAACAGGAGCATTGCAAACAGGAGTCATACAGTTGAATACGACAAGTTCACAAGAAGTTGGGAAAAAGAAGATTCTCTTTTTTCTGTGATCAACAATTTCCATAGCCATTTACACTGAAAAGAGAAAGTTAAAGCTCATGTTACAGAATATATTTGCTTCTTGTGTTAATTGTTGAGCCATTCTCATGTATTTCACTAGAATTTTTTATATAACAAGAACAGAAATATTACAGTAATGAGTTCAGTCCGTTAATTAACTCCTTTTTCAACATGTGCTTATGACAGACTTCTAAAACTTGTGTGTCAAATTCTAATTCTCTTACTCAAAGAAGATGCCACTTTTCAACATGAGTACATTATAAGAATCTGGCAGGAACAGATATACCAGAGCCTATTTAATACTGGATAAAATGGTGTTTATGTCTTACCTCAATGTTGTACTGAAAAGATTTATAATCATCACATTGGTTTATCAATATCCTGGGAATGCACTTTCACTGGTTTCATTTGTGATACACTATAGTGAGCAACAGCATATTTAATCCATACCTCTCAAATTATGTTTATGATCAGAAATTGCTTTTAGATTATGGAAAAAAAAAAACGTTCTTGAAAGCTTTCAGTGAGTTGCATGCTGAACTGTTTCAGTGAGTTCAGTAGGTCATGAGTCATGTGAACTTGTCTGACACAATTTACAAATTACAATCAGAATTCCGGTGTGGTTTGAAACACATTCATTGTAATGATCACAAAACTATTTTTAATATTTATGGAATGGTACTGCAGATCCCACTGTAAATTCAGAGCATATGTTTACCAGTGACAAGAAACAGAGGAATGCACTAAATTTTATGAACTGTAAATGAGTCAATAAATTGACTGTTTTGCAGCCAGAACTCTGTTACTACTGGCATTGTCCAACATTCCAATCTGGATTTCTTATGGAGAAAGAAGTTCTATTCCGAATTTTAACTCTATATCTTTCCTTTATTTTTCTTCACACTAGAGTCGTGTGTCTTAAGAAAACATATGCAATTGAATGAGAATCACAAGGTATGTTTCTAACTACTGTCAAAGTGGGAAGTTATTACAATATAGGTCTCTTCAGCATCACTGATTTAATATCACAATCACATGACATAATCCCTTTCATAAACTTTTCAAGTCCATTTTGGATGTAGTTGGACTGCAAGACGGTCCTGAGAATTCCAGTGCTTTAATGTTTAGAGATGTTCCACATTTATTTCCAGCCATATTTTTATTCATGTGTTCTGACAGTGCTTAAAGAGCTTTTACCCCTTAAGGTACTTATAGACAAGGATCATCTTTCCTCTGAGCTTTTACTTTGGTATACTGAACAAGCCCTACATGGCTGTACAAGGGTGCTAGTTCACCCTTACTGGACATGGGCAGCCAGCACTGTACATCCTATTCCACTGAGGTCTGATGATAGTACTAATGATTTTGTATTTCTACTAAAATATTATCCCAGATGTATTCTTGGATCATTTTTGCTTTATTCATGACTGAGGCCATTGACAGATGGTGGTCTGCTATGTCCCAAGATCAGTTACTGGACTCCTTTTGTTTTGATTCTCAGGTATTTCTGGATAACAAGTGTCATGTTTCAGACAGAAACTCTTGCCTTTTGCATTACTGAGAGTTGGAGTTGGGGTTGTCCAGCTCCAGGGAGACCGAATTGCAGCCTTCCAGTACCTGAGGAAAATGCCTACAGGAAAGCTGGTGAGGGACTGTTTACAAGGGCAGGGAGTGATAGGACAAGGGGGAATGGGTTTAAACTAAGAGAGAGGAGATTTAGATTAGATATTAGGAAGAAATTCTTCCCTGTGAGGGTGGTGAGGCACTGGAACAGGTTGCCCAGAGAAGCTGTGGCTGCCCCGTCCCTGGCAGTGTTCAAGGCCAGGTTGGATGGGGCTTTGGGCAGCCTGGTCCAGTGTAGGGTGTCCCTGCCCATGACAGGGGGATTGGAACTAGATGGGCTTTGTGGTCCCTTCCAACCCAAACCATTCTATGATGCTTTGTTTCTATGAATTTTGTATCATTTCTGTTACATCCAGATCTTCTTATATGGTATTTCAATTCTCTTCTCCATTGATAATATCATCTAACCATTTCTTATTGGCAAATCTTGCTGAAATGGTCCCCTTTTTAACAGTCCTGAGACTAATAATTTTGGAAATGAGTGCTTAAGCTTCTGTTTGTCTGATACTTAGTTTCTTGGTACTTGTCAATGCTGTTTGTCCA
Organism: Psophia crepitans; assembly: GCA_013399095.1. Classification (NCBI taxonomy): domain Eukaryota; kingdom Metazoa; phylum Chordata; class Aves; order Gruiformes; family Psophiidae; genus Psophia; species Psophia crepitans. Next base: position 563,842 of record VWZZ01002799.1, read on the forward strand.
GTTCCTCATACATCCACACATTTTTTCTTACTAACTCTGACGCTCTCCATTTTAACTAATACTTGTCAATACAGTGGTATCAGAATGTTTTACTGTGATCTATGTAAGGTCTGAAACATTTGTCTGGAAACAAAACTATCAGTATAGTCTGGCATGGTGTACCTTTGCATTTTATCTGAAATACCTGTACTACTATGTCGAATTGTTCAGAATCACTTGTCATGTGACCTGCGGCTCGGGTTTGTTATAAATCTGAGACGAAGCTTCTCCTGGTCACTTGGTAAAAAGCAGTCAGTACTTCTAAATTGGTTTCCATTTCAACTATGTAAATTAGCATTTTTGATGTGACTATATATCCTAAAAAGTATGTTGCCCCCCTCCTTCTTGTTTGATACATAGATTCATGGTAGTTGCAAGCATTTTTAATCTGAAGTTCATGAATCCCATTATAACCAAATTCCTGTCTCCTCAGTTAAAGCTATGATTCTTTTAAGTATCAGGCTAGTGGCCCAGGAAAGCCTGGAAATAACGATATCTACAAATAGACGAAATGGGATGGCAGAACTGTGAGGGGAAATATGAAATGGCAAAGCCAAAGTGCTGATGTAGTGTTCTGTTTTGTAATGCTTTCTTGTAATTGCTTTAAGCAGAATAATATGGACTTTAATTCCATTTCTAAAGTTCAACCAGTTAAAGGCTATCTGAACTATGCTATCAGAACTATACTATCAGTAGCACTGCCTGTTCCTTTTGCAGCACAAGTCAAATGGAAAAGCTAATATATCACTTCATTTTTACTTACATTTCCTTGTGCTCTGTATCTCTCAGGCCTCACTTTCCTGCAGCCCAACGACTGTATTTTTTAAATGCATCTAAAGAATTATTCTAGCACTACCAGGCTGAATAAGCATGCTTGTCAGAGTATTTAATACTGTCCCATTGCAACATTTGTCATTAAGTTAAGATGCTTGACCAAGGAGCTAATCCACCAGTCACAAAGATATTTCCAATATGTTCCTAATTAATTGCATCATATACTTTTATGTTTGCTGCACACTAAAGGCATGTTAGCCAGCATATTCCTTATGATCCAGTTGTGTGACTTACAGTTGAGCAGATGCATTTTTTTGTGACACTGAATACAAAGACATAGATTATAAAGTAGCTGGATTATTATTATTATATGTAGACAATGTATGGTACAAACACACAGGAAAATATGGCCTTCTTCCCAATCTAAAAAGAATATTCTGCTCAAAGATCGAAAGCAGAACCAGAAGAATGGGAGATAAGCATACAACCATATGCTTTCTGGAAAAGGTAACTTTTTTAGTTCACAATACAAAAAATGAAGACTTACCTGTCTGCACAAACCTATTTACCTTGCCTCTGCTATGAAAATAAGATATTACTAATATTTTTCTCCTACTTTATAGAACAAGTCCCAACTTGTAGACAAACAGAAATTTTGAAACCTGCCTAAATGTATTGGGTAGAGAGTGTTAGGAAATTAGTTTGACTTGCCATTCTAAGAAAGTACGGAGGTCCAATTATGTAAAATAAACATTATTTCAGTATGAAGCAGGAAGTTTAAACATTTTATTAGCTTTGGGTCAGAGAAACAAAAGAGAATAATACAAACTAAAAAACTGTGAAGACACCAAAACTGACAGAAAAATGTCAAATGAGGCGGTGAAACAGTATGTGACCTTCTGGGGCAGAAGTTAACTGTTGAAACAGTCTGCAACTGATAAACAAGCAGCACCTCACAGAATAATCATGCCAGTAGTTCAATTTTTTTCTACTGGCATTTACTTTTGTATAAACTGAACAATTATATGGCAACAGCTTGGGATGCTACGATTCGATGAGAAACAATTTATATCCTTTTCACAATCATATGCCAGGGCCATCTGCATACCCAGGCTGTCCACAAAACTGCCTGAGTTAAAGTTATGAGTCATATCACTAAATCTACTGGACAACTGATTGTCTTTAAATCTGTGGAAGAGAGGAAAGTTCTCTCTTCAGCCCTAAGGGCTTTGGTAAAATTTAGAGACTATTTATGTACAAAGTACAGACTAAAATAAGAGGAGCAGCCAATACTGATAATAATATTTTATTTATCTGCTATTTTATGCAGCTTTTTTCATCCTTGTTCTGTTCAGAGAAGGGCATCTGTACACATACTTTGTGTGTTACATTTATCAACGTGTCCACAGAAAGTACAAGCCAACACGAGCAACCTGATCTAGTGGAAGGTGTCCCTGCCCATTGCAGGGTGGGGTTGGACTAGATGATCTTTGAAGGTGTCTTCCAACCCAAACCATCTATGATATTTTAAAAGTTTAGTCTTTAATACATTTTCTGGGCAGACCAATGTTCCTCCAAGGCAAAGAGACATACTTTCCAAAACAAGAAAAATTGTAGATGGACAGAACATATTATTCACATTTATGTTAAATTTAAGAGAAACTTTTATATTTTGCTGACACAGTGGCTTGCAAATTAAAGCAGTTAAATAGGTATCTCTTCAAGTCACTGTTCACTAAATGTTGCATTTATACTCCTTTGTGAAAACTCCACTAGGAGCCTGATGGCAACAGTTGTTGATGTACCATTGCTAGAGTTTCAGTATCTCACTTTGAAGAGAAAAGCCTTATTTTAGCAAGTAGCTAAATGCTGCAGCAATGACCATGCATCAGCTACTATTTAAGCCTACCCAGAGATAAACTTCTAAATTCCTACCTCTTAAAATGTTATATCAAAGCTACATTTGCACTTCAAACCAGCAAATTGTTGGCTGTAAGTCTAACACTTCTCAAATAAAAATGACATGGTCATGTTTGGTTTTTTTTTTCTTGAACAGGTGATAAATTTACTTTCTTAGAATTCCAGTAGTTGTGATATCTTATTGTGAATCATATTTTATAAAAATGTTGAGTGTCTAAGAAAAAATGGCCACCTAACAAAAATAGTCTACTAAAGGTGCAGGAGAAGACAGACTTCATGATTCCTCACCTAGATTTTATTTATTTGCAGTCAGATTAGGCAGAAAAAAAGTAGTCCTGTCTCGGAGAGGAGACAGTGTGTAATAAATACTGCAAAGCTCTGCTTTGAGGACACTGGTGAATGCATATCTCCTCAGGGTTAAAATTAGCACCCCTGGTGGCAAACACCAGGATACAATCCTGTTCCCACTGACTTCAAAGGAAGCTTTTCTCTTCATTTCAGTGGAACCAGAATTTCTTCTGAGGAGTCCTGTAGACATGGCAGGAGAACATTTCTGACTGAGCTAGTAAGACAATGATTGTAGCACTAAAATGGATTTGCACCCATTGTATTTATCTTCTCCTTAATGCTTTTAGTTCATTGAAAAGGCTTAAGCCAACACTTTACCCTGCTAAACTTGAAAAAAAAAAGTGAATTATTCTAATGTAAAGGTAATTTATTTTCAGATTTCTATTGCAATTATATCTTTGCTAAAAATTCCACAAATACCATTCTATATGCATCCTGTCCATCTCTTCTTAACATACAAATGAAAAGATTATGTAAGAGCTTCTGTTTAATCTCCTCCACTGTCTGTTAAACATTCCAGAAAAAGAAGCCATTTTTCTTGAAACAAGGAGGTTATTGACCCACATGGCATAAACCTCACATCTACAATGTCAATAGAAAAAATTACTGCTGAAGGCTTGAAAGGACTATTTGCCCATGTAAATTCAAAGGCATGGCCCCTTTTTATCTGTATGTTTTTCATGTTCACTGTTATGTGAAAGTCCGATTAAAAGCTTTTCAAAATAACCTGAGTGTGTAATTAGGGGGCACGCAACTCCCATCCTGAGGTTAATATCCTCACAAACATGCAAAGTACAAATCTAGCAGAGGACCAATCTGTTTCATAATTCAGTTCCAGTCTCTCTCCCCTGCACTTAAAGGCTTACAGTATTTTGCAGAATGATACATTCACTGGTGGTTTATCAACTTAGAGAATAAGTAGTTGTTGAGATATTCATGTTATACATACTAATAGGTTAGTATTAATATTAATAAGTTGCCATGTTCATTTTTATCTGGATTTGAAGACTCATATTTCACCCAAAAGACAGGTGGTTTTTTTTCTCCCATGCTTTCAATTGCTGCATTGAAAAATGCGTTAAAAAATAGTGTAAAAACAGTATGCAAAAATATATTTTTAGACAATGGGCTTTGGTAAGTCTTACAGCAAACGTTAGTCCTAAAGAAATTAATAGACATTGGTTTGAAGTGGGGGGTTTGAATTCTGTTGAAGCAGTTTGAGGGAAAAGACTGCTACTGAAAAGACTCATTACTGAAAATGAGACACAATACCAAATATTGATAGGAATTGAATAACCTATGCATTTCTCCATTATGTTTAGAATAAAGCCAGTATTCTAGGAAGCAATTCTTTATTACTTTCTTACTGAAAAATAAAGATGAAACGCTTCATCAGAATAAGTCTGCAGTCATGAAATGGCAACATTAAACAGACGTAAGTTCTGGTTGAAAGGAACAGATACATAGCTTTCATAGCTATATTTATGTCCATAAGGTGTAGGAACTTAAATCTCTCCTCAAGATGTAGTCATGAATACTCATTTTACAAATCCAGACAAAGGGTAGTGTGAAAAATAAAATTCACCCAATGACCTGTACTGAACCATGAAAGATGGGCCTCTGGCTTCAGATCATTTAATTATCGTTTAGCTGCCTCTGCATTTTCCTGTATTTCTTTTTCCATCAGTCTGATTACCACAATATTTGTGTGTGTATAGAAGGTTTAATTTACCCTCATTATCTCTCACAATTCATTCTTTGTTTAGGACATCAAAGGTTTTGAAAGACAGTGAATGAACTTCTGCACGTGCTAAAACTAGATTAGGACATATCCTACTGAGGAAGATGTAATAATAGGCAAAGATCAACCTGAAAAATAACCTTTTTGAAGTCACTTAAGTCAGTTTAGATCTAAATTTTAATTTAAAAAATAGAAAGGTAAAATGGAAGGAGAAATACTAAGCTTGCTCCATAAAAGCAAGAAGGAGAATGTATTTTCTATACTGTTCTTTCTCCCAAATACCATTCTATGTTAAGTAGTTTATGTTAGGTATGTTAGAGTTTCTTCTATTATTTTTTTTTAATTTGTTTTGTGGTGGGAGTAGGGAGCAGTGTTTCTTTGTGTCCTTGTCATTTATTTTAACTTTTATATGTGATTGACATGCATTTGTGAGAAAGGGAAAGAAATTACAGTAGATGATATACATCTTGAACTAAAAGGTGATGAGTTCAGTTAGCAAGAATAAATAACATGGCATTTCAGTAAGAAGATATAGTAGAGCAGACAGAGAATTCTGCCAGAGAGATCAAAATCCCTCCATCATGCTTATTTTGCTTTGTCTTTCCTGAACAGAGGTATCATGTTTTGCGTTACACTGATATAGTAGGAGACATTCTATTAGAAGTGGGTTTTCTGGGAGTGTGTCCAACACTTGGAAGTGAGCTGTGGATCAGAGAGTGCTCCCTGGGCTGTGTAGTAGGTGAGCTGCTGGAGCTGACAGTATGGTTCCTGCCTTATCAGCCACAGGTTGGAGTGGAGTAAGACCTTAGTGGTAGAGCCAGTGACTCATTAAAAGCTGTCTCAAAAAAAAAAAGAAAAAAAAAAGAAGCATTCAAGAAAATGCACATTTGATGATGGGATTCAGGACCAGCTTTGGGGTCCCTTCTGCAAAGGAAAGGCATAAAAGCCGCTGCTCTTTGCCTTCACTGGTGCAAAATATTCTTTGTAACTGTTTAAAGCAATGATAAGACGTTGATAGGGGAGTGTCAATGGAGTCACATGAATGAAGACTTCGTTGTGCCACTGAATGATAAGGAGACAAAGGGCAAGGAGAAAGTGAAGATCAGCCTGAAGGCAAGAAAGCCGTATCACAAATAATGAAAAATTTCAATCAAGAGGAAACAGCAGGCAAAACCTGGCTCCTTTCCTATCCTTTCTCTTGTTGCTCTGGGTACAGGAGTAATGTTTATCAAAATGAATAGTATAAATAATTCTATGAACACATGTTCTTCATAAGTGGCAAAGATCTCTAGAGGACAGTGCATTAAATTGTGGATATTATCTACCCAAACCAAAAATCAGAAAAGCATGAAATTAGTAATTGACTCAATTTACCTCATTTATTAGCAGCCTAGACCTCTGTTTGAATTAATATTGCCCAATGGAATTTCAAGTGGTAGTGACATGGCGTAGCATGACACAAATTAACGCCTGTTCCCCCTACTGTACTGCAAACCATCCATATTTCCAATTAGGTTAGTTCTAATCTAATATGCATGCTTTCACGATTTCTATTGACAATAAAATATGACTGTTTCCCCCTTCCTTCTCTGATGCCAGACTTGTTTTACCAAGTAGCTGATTTTCTTAATAGCATGCTGGTATTTGCATAGAGGGTACTGACTGCATTCTCTTTCTGACTATCTTACACTTTATTGTTGTTTGCTGTGCTGCAGATCACACCTAGCCACAATTAAATGTATCATTTTGCACACAAGGTTCAGTAATGGCCTGAACAGACATTTGACTATAACATGTTGCCTATCATTTTACAATATAAATGATACAATTTAACACTTCTTGCTTATCTACCATTTTTCCAAGCAATATTGGGGTTTGCCATTTTTCTTCCAAACTAACTTAAAATGAAAAGGGGTTTTGTACTTTTTATTTGAATTGACCTTGACAATGTACCACATCCTCAAGAAGTATTTTGATTGCTGCCCGTAAACAGGCAGGTAGGACCTGATCCACAGGCTATCAGAAAAAAAATAGGGGAGTTTCTGTTGATATTGACGGGGTTTGAGTTAGATGCCTAGAAATGTCCAAGCAGCAATGCCCTTGAATTCATTTTACATACGGTATTCTAAAATAAATTATTGAAAAGGATGAAAAAAATGAGGTAATTTTTTGGGGTTGGCTTGGGTTTTTTTGTTGTTTTTTTTTGTTTTTTTTTTACTAGTTGNTTTTTTTTTTTTTTTTTTTTGTGGGGGGGGGGGGGGGGAAGTATTGTAATAGCAATCATGACCTTGGCATTGGGAATTTCCTGGGGATTTAATAACCAGCCAGGGGGTAATGGCCCTTGGCTTTGCCTCAGGCCATCAGCTTTCCCAGCTGGTTATTAATCCCTAGAAAATGCCCTGTACGTCAATTATTAATGTCTAAGTTCTGTGTACGCAGATTTGTGCCTTATTCAACAATTTTTTGAGGAAACAGAAGTATAGATTCCAAATCTTGTAAAATGCCACATTTAAAAAAATAGTGACAATTTATATTTTTATATTGCTAAATAAAGTCACAATATTTTATGTTTGAACTGAACTAACTCATGGTAGATTTTATTATGTCATAATTGAAATTTCTTACATACGAATTTCCTACGAAAGCAGAAGATATTATCAGTTCATGTATTTCCTTCAGAATGCAGTTCTTTTTCTTTTTTTCCCCAAGCACTGAATTTTTATAATATTCTTATCCTCAGAATGAAAAAAAACCCCAAACAAACCAACCCCAGTAACGAGACTAGCCTATTTATGGCTACATCAACATTTTTTTTTTTTCTTCAAGAGAAGTAGTTTGAGTCTCAGTTCTGTGCATGTCAGAAAAAGCCTAGAAGGAAATAGAGGTGAATTTAATGTACCTTTTCTGAATCAGATGTAAGTTTTGCTATAAGGAGAAAAAAAAATCATGAGGAAGACCACAGGTTATTGATTGAACCGCTTTACATTGATATGAAAAGCTTCCAGTAACACAGTAGGAAAGTAGTAAAAAGAGAGAAAAGGTGTACTTTTATGTGATACAATGATCTTTCCATCGTGTGTAGCTCCAAAATAAGTAGATCTATGATTCCAATTGCTTATTTGCTTATTTTGTTACAAAACTGAAGGTGTTTTTTGTGGAAAAATAAGGAGTCATACTTTACACTTTATAATTTAATACTTGAGGGTTTTTTTAGTATTGGTTCCATGAGTTTCCATTTCCTATCCACAGAATATTTACCATGTACATTTTATAATTAAGCAACAAGATGAGACAAGCAATACACTTCCGTAAGATTATAACATGCCTCCGGCAGTGTTATATGGGACAAGGTCATATCCAGAATTACTTTAATCACCCAAGTATAATAATTGCTTGGAAATATACTCCCTGCAGTGTCTTATTGCTAATAGAATTATAGCTAAGTCACACAATACATGCTATAGTTAAGCCTGGATAAGTAATTCTAATATAAAGGCCCTTTTTTTTCAGCTGCTTGTAACTTTTGAACATCAGTCTTTTAGGCTTTCCTATAACTGGTAGAAGTTCTGTGTTGTTGAAGTGTTACACACTACCTTATATAACTCATTTTTATTGATAACCACACCCATTACTTTGAAAACAAGATTAAGATTAATTGAAATGTTGTTCAGTGCAGGAACATTTGTGAAGGTTTAATAAGGAAACAAAAGGCAAACTGGTAAATCTAACCCACCAGATCCCAGAGCTAAGGAGGAGTCACGGCCATCACAAAGACATATCCAAACTTCCATTTCCTCTGTCTACAGATTAAGTCACCCTACTACTAAGATCTAGTCAAAAGTGCGTTTTTTTCCAGCAGGCTGGCCAACTTGGACGGAGTGTAACTTCAGACTCAGCTACTACAAAGGGAAGAGCTAAGGAGAAAGCACTGCAGAGATAAGGGCACTACCATTGTGAAAACTTTGCTGCTGTTTCTGAAAAATGTAGCATCAGGTGCATCTGCTGCTACATTAACATTAGTAGACACAGCTTCTTACAAGCCAAGAGAAACAGCTTTCTGGATTTGGATAACGCAAGTCTGAAGACTGCTGCGGTGATTTTGAACTACATCTGAGGATGAAACGAAAACCTGTGTACAGATACGAGATAATGAATCTGGTTTAGAGCTTAAGACAAAAACTACTCAGAAGACTGTAGTGACATTTCTAGTTACAAAGAACCAGAGTAGGTTAAACAAAATGACCAAGACAGAGGATGACAATTATAATCCCATATTAAAGAAAGGAAAAATTATAAAATCTAATCTGGCCATCTATGAAAAAACAACGCCACAAACCAACCACAAAAGACACTTTTTCTGTATGTTAAGTAGGTGCTATAATTAAGGTAATATTGTCTGATTTATATAAAACCAATCATTGTGGGACATAGCAGTTATAATTGCAGCCAAGGAACCACCTTCTGTCTTTCCAGGTGTGTTGTACATCTGCAAGAAAAAACATGGTATTTTTATGTTGTCTAAGTCATAGCCTACTCATCTTCATGCATTTTTTCTTAACCTTATTTCACAAAGGATAACAAGATCAAGAACTATGAGATGGTCAAAAAATGGCCAAGTAACAAACAGTCAGGGGCAACTCCAGCGCCAGCAGTGCTGTGTGGCCCAGAGAGACACTTAAGAGAAAGTGTAGAGCACCCTTGAAATCCTTGGGAACATTAAATGACATTGTCTAGGGATTACCTGAACAATGAATAAAGGGGTTTTTTTTGCTTTTTAAACGGAAAGCTCTTCACAACAAAAGCTCCTATTTAAAACTTCATTATCTATGACTTAGTTTTGAAGAAGCTCCTATGAGGTGAGAAAGAGGCCAGTATTGTATTTTATTGTCTAGCTAATCTTCCTGTCATAATCTTAATGTTTCAGCTGTTCTTGACAGGTGGAATTATTATTTCTCCTATTTTAACTTCAAAGGAGTGGTGGGTTTGTTTTTTTTTCGTATATGCCTGTAATGAAGTGAACGCAGTCATGTACTTTGAAATTTTACATGTCAAAATCTATCATATTTTGTATTTTCTCAGGAAACAATTAGATTCAAGACACTGGGCTGCCTGAATACAGATAACCTGCAGTTCTATAGCATTATATATTTAAGAACATTTCCGGAGGTATTTAGATCATTTGAGTTCTTGTGCCTATATTCAGTGTTCTGTGAGCAAGGAACTACTATTGTCCCCATTTTGCAGGTAGGGACATGGGAGAGTTAATGATTTGATCAACAGGAAGTAATCAAATTTAGGCCTCCTAATTCCCAACAGCTATTCTTTTTCACACTCATTCAGCTTCATTTAACATTGCTTAGAGGTGTGCCAGGGATAGAAAGAAGACCTGAATACGGAGGACAGAAAAGCAAGTTTATATTTACAAGTAGTAGTTAAAATTAATCTGGAAACTTTTTGAAATCAGGTATTTAGGGATAGATCATGAACACAGAGAAAAATTATAAGAATAATCATGAATCTGGAAGATATGTCAAGATTGAAAAGGTGTGAGATTATCTACTGCTGAGAAAAGGAGAATAACAGCTGTCACAGTAATCATGTATGAAATAATGATGACATAAAGTTTCTCACATATTATCATGAGAATAAAATAAAAAAATAAGAAAACAATGTTTTTTCATAAAGACGTATTATCTGTCTGATGAACTGACTGCTGCTGACATTAGGAATACAGGATTCAGAGACATCTATGCAGAAAATAATATTTGGTTATGATGAATAATAGTAATAAAAACATGGAAAGGAATTACCCTTCTGGGTTTAAAACAACTTTTAAGTATAAGCGATCAGTGTCTGATTATCCTACACAAGCCATCTGTTAGGTTATTATAATCTTTCTTAAAAGTATTTTATATAGGGTGTTGCCAGAAGACAAGGAACTTGGGTCTGAGCCAGTATTACTATTCCTATACTCTTGTACAAAACTATCTGAAGAAGTGAAGTCATCGTTTCTTACCACGCACCCTGAAAGAACACAACCACACATTTTGGAGAGAAGTGCAATTCCTGGAAAGATATTGTGTTCCTAAAATAATAACAGAACGTAGAAGCCCCATTTGCAAAAGTGAATAAAACTGTCTATAAGGGTAGATGTATAAGGATCACATTAGGAAAGCTCATTATTTGAACAATGCAAACTTCTTTTAAAGAGAATTAATAAATAGAAGAAAAATGACCTATCACACCTGAAAATAAAAATTCATCCATTCCAGGTTCTCTTTTCTTATAACTTAGCACAGCATAAAAATATTATTATTTATGCTAGCCAAAGATCTAGAACTATCATAACAAACTTTTCACAGAAACTTCCCAAGAATTAAACAAATTGAATTATTCTGAAGTCTATGTAAGTATGCCAGTCTTGGGCAGCAAAGATTGTTATTTCTCATAGGTTTAACAATTAGCAAACAATTGGGTTCTTAATATTTCTGATACAGGAGAAAAAATACAAGTTTTAATATTATTGTCACTGTACTTCAGCTTAAATCACCATAAGTTTTCTAGCATAGCCTCACATAGGTATGACCACATTCAGGTATGACTGTATACCTTTATGGGGTAACAAAAGGATGATCATAAACCAAAATAATCCCCAAACAGCAATCCTGAGTGATCTGTAGGATATACCGCTATTTTAAGATCATCTATTACAGTCTTGATTCTCTGTTTTTCTAGGTAGCAGTTTCTTTTATGCCACATATTCAAGCTGAAAAAAAAAAAGCTCAGAACTAATTCTGTAAAGCCTCTATTCCCACAATAAGTAACTCCTCAGAACAACACTCCTGTTAAACACAGACAAGAAAATGCAGTGTGTTAATGGGCTTTGCAAGTGGTAATTTAAGATGACTGCTTCAGAAAAAAAGTGCTCATGTCTAATAGCCATCACTTTCTCCTTGTTGTGGTTATCTGTCTCATTCATTTCATTCCATATGCTTTATTCCATTCCATTCCATTCATGAGTCATGAGAAAATAAGTAGCAGGAAGATGCCAAAGTATGCAAATGATACAAAATCATTCATCACAGTAAAGTTGAAACTATATATGAAAAACTGAAGAAAAGACCAAAAAGATCATATTAATTTAGCCAGTGATATCTAACATAGCAATGACAATTCACAATCAGTAAATATAAATTAAGGCTAATAAAAAAAAATCCCAAACATATAGAATGGTGGATTTGATGTAGTTGTTACCAATAGCAGTCAGAACGGCAAACAGATTGTTGGGAGTTATTGGGAAAGGAGACTGAGTGTAAACAAAGTATATTAAATTGCGTGTAGATCTTTGGTGTGCCCACACTGTAATTACTGTATGCAGTTCTGGCTATGCCATCTGAAAAAACTGCATGGTACAAGTAATAAAAACATAAAAGGCTCACAAGTGTGATCAAAGGGTACAGAGTAAGTTCTGCAAAGAAAAGAGACTGGACAGTCTCCAATTAATAGGAGGTGACTGGAAGGGTACTTGAAATTGAAAAACGAAAATCATAAACGTTGTAAAGCAGATCAGTTGAGAACCATTATTCGCAATACAGTTATTTAGAGGTCAAGTTAAAAAATTAGATAATTTTAAAAGCAAATAAAAGGAAATATTTTTTTTTGCACAGCAATGTGAAACAGATGGCCATACAATGTTCAAAATGCAAAAAAACCCCAACCCACAACACACTTAGATAAATTCATGAAGAACAGATATACTGATGGCAGTTAAATATGACCATCTAGATTATCATCCCAAGTATGAAGTTCTGATGCTGCTGACTGTTGGAAGGGTATGCTGGCAAAAGACCTAAGTTTGACTTTGAAACTGTTTCTGGAAGTACCTTGATCATAGAGTCATAGAATCATTAAGGTTGGAAGAGATCTCAAGGATCATCTAGTCCAACCGTCCCCCCACCACCTATTACCCACTAAACCATGTCCCTAAGTACCACATCCAACTATTCTTTAAACATCCCCAGGGACGGTGACTCCACCACCTCCCTGGGCAACCCGTTCCAATGCCCGACCACCCTTTCCGAGAAGAAATTTCTCCTCATCTCCAACCTGAACCTCCCCTGGCATTGGAGCGGCTGCCAGAGACAGGACACTGGGCTAAATGAGTCTTCTGACTCAGAAATGCAGTTGGGTCTAATGCCCCACTCCTATTTTCTTAATATTCAACATCTGAACAAACACAGTTTTAAGTTATTGTCATAATATTTTAATAATTATTTACTCTATTGTCTTCATGTACTGTTGTAAAAAAGATTAAGTTCACCTGTTTGTGTGGGCTGGATGTCATTCAAGATAGCACCCAAAACCTTCTGTGTACCCAAAATTGGGGTGTGGTGGGTTGTTAATAGACTAAATTTATTCTGTCATTTGAAACATATAGGGTCTTTACATCACATTATTTGAGGGATGAGGCATTCTTCTAAGTTTGGGTATCTTTTCTGGCTTCTAACTTGGTTTTTATTCAGCCTTGCTTCTATCTAGGGCTGTTCCCAGCTTGTCTTCCTAAAAGCTTTCACAGAATTGTTCCAGTGAAAATCCTTCCCCTGCCGCAGGACTTGATATCCCACACTGCAGTTATATATAGCATGTACAAGGTTGTCAGGGTAATGGAGGTTGAACTGACATGCCTAGAGTTGGCAGATATATTTTAGGCATCCCTACACTGTTCTGCCACTTAATTTAAACTGTGTTCAAAGCAGGCATAACCCCTGTAGCACAAAGTGTGTTATATTCCGTGGAAATTTAGTTCCCTGTCTAAGCAGAGCATTACCAAATTCAGCTAGTCAGTTGTATGTGCAGGAAAAGTTGACCAAACTTCAGAAAATTGTGATGATGTCCTCGGACAGATGTCTTTTCCTTTTTATAGTCAGTGTTTAATTATAATTAACTTTGATTGGGGAGAAACAGGCGCAAGGAGAGACACACGTATATCGGGGCTTATTGCCATGGGATTTTTAAAAAGGAAGCAGGCAACAACTTCAGAGGCAGTGTATTGAAAACTAGCCTGAAAAATTAAGACTGTTAAAATATTTTGAGCTGGAGAACAGAAATTATCCATTATTTCTTAACATTTGTTTGCAACTTATTGCTTGGAAAAAAATAGGGCAAGTCAAGTGACACTAAAAATATTAAGCCATTTGACACTAGAGAAATCCAGCTTATAGAACATGAACTGCCAGAAAGTTGCAAATTAATGTTATTTTATCAATGCTCCATAGAAAGTGGACAGGTTGGAAGTTAGAGGGACATTACAGTGGACTGAGAATGCATACAACTGAATAATTATGAACTGCACTGAAAATGATTCCATTGAAAACCAATTAACAACCTTGTCTATACATCTCTTCCAAAAGCCTGCTAGTAGAAATGTCTCTTTTTGTATTGATTTCCATTGGCTCTCATACACTTCCCTGCCATGTAAGCTATTTAAGTAAACGATTTTTTTTTCCCAGGATCTACTTTTGAACGTATCAAAGTATTAAAGCATAGCAGCATTGTCTATTAAACCAAAATACGCCGTTAATAATATTCAGTACTACACCTCTACGTAAACTAGCAAAGCCCATGTGTGTTTCCATACCATTCTACACACATTATTTTTCCTGAGTGTAGATGGACAACTCTCTACTGTCCACCTGGGAAATGGTATTATACACTAATTACAATTAAGAATAAAATTCTCAGCTATGAACATGACTATATATTCAAATACAGAAAGGAGAAGAAATAACCCCACCTGTATAATTAAGGCATTTGTAAAAATGAAAACCAAGAGTGAAAAAACTGACTTTTAAATGAGAAAATTGTACAGAGGAAACCCTGCTTTCATTCTAATAATTAAGTTTCTGAAGAAAATTTGCTGAACTTTCACCCTGTAAAACTTATCTATAAGGTGTCCAGATATCAAGTCCCTTTCCCTTCTCTCTTTAAACAGGCAACATCTCTCTGTAATCCTTCAAATTACCCACTGGCCACATTTGAAGCTGATTTTCAATCCCATCGTCTCTTTAATTAAAAACCTCAGCAAGGTAGTTGCAACCGTTAACAAACCTAAGAATGGAAGGGATGGTTTCGGGGGTGATGGGGGCTGATGCAGCACCGTAAGCCCTGCCGTTCCCAAGACAAAGGGAAACACCGCCAGGCGAACGGCGCACCACCTCGCCGCAATGGCTAACTGCTTCGAGACCTACCGCGGGAACTGGACAGTACAATACAAAACCGTAATGATTAGCGACCCATGTAAATAGAATTAGATATCGAACACATGGCCTTTAAAAGGGAGCAGGGAAACATTTATTTTTTTACTAAGAGTGAAGGCTTTTCCAAAGAGCTCTTATTATCTTTCTTTGTTTTGTTACCAAGAGCAGCTGCTAAAGCGGAGGCAAGCTTTGAAGAATATTGCATATATTTTAGAGATTATGATATCATAAAGGGAAAGAGTTTTAAAGTTGGTGAAAAGAGATGACAGAATTTTTATCCATATTGCCCCAAATCTTTTCTTTTTAAATTTTTAACTCAAATTCTTGGCATAGATTTAGAAGAGAGATCTGTGGGCTTCTTGCCAGAGCTTTTATGTGCAGAATCAAGGTCTCTTGGATTTTCAAAGAGGAAAAAAAAGCTAGGCTGTTCCTATTAGTTGCAAAATACATACAATGCACCAAGCTGACAAGTGCTTTTACTTCAGCTGGGTTTGCTGTGACAATATTTAGAGAAAACAGCAAAACAGTTGTATTTCACATCCATTGAGCTAATCAGGGGCAGCCTTTTGAGAGAGAAAATCCTAGGATGCCTTAGAAGAAAAGAAGAAAAGCTCTCTGAATATCAGTTTGCTGAGATAATAAAGACCATACAGTAGTGAGCTAACCCAAATAAAAAGGGCACAGGCAAAAGGAGCTGAGTACATTAGGGCAGCCAGTGTTTGGCTAAGCTATACATCTCCAATAAAGATACCAGATCAGCCTGGCAAGAGAACATTCGTATGGGAAGCAACTTGTGAACATTACTACTGCTGACTGGCTTCTGAGATAGGTGCAGTCATATCACACCTGCTACAACATGAAGCTTTCCATATGAAAGGAAAGAAAGGAAGAGAAAGTAAAATCCTTTAGCCATAAGTATCCTGGCTGTTTGGTAATTATTGTGACTATGCTTTGCCCCTCACTGGTGCTTCTTGATGTGCTTTTAGAACTTAGAGAGAAACTTTTCCCTGATATTTCAGATTTTCCCTAATGACCTCAACCAATTAATCATTTTCTAGCTCCAAGAAACTTCTCTTCTTTCACAAGGAATGTCTGCTGAGAAAGGTGTTACTCTACCAAGTGGTAAGTAACAGAAAGACGTGAGAAGGTTAGATATCCTTTTAACCTAAGCTCCTATTTGTCTGAGTAAATATTCAGTCTGCACCTAACAAAGCGGGCACTGTTCATTAAATGACTGTAGAAACTTTGCTTGTATACATTGGTTCATTCATTTCCAATATTTTTCAGACTGTGCTTGATTTCAGAAGTGAAAATGCAGATGTTTGTCTAGGCAAATATGTGTATGCACTTAATATTATGTCGCATCACATTACATAGAAACCCTCACCCTAATTAAACTGAGGTATGACCAATGTCTGGATAAACTTGAAGGAAGGGGTATAAGGTTAGTTTACACAAGTGCTGAGTAATCCAGTTTATGTGGAACATGATATTCCATTCTGCTCCAAAAGATCTGACTGGAACTGCTATGGTATTTTTCAGCACCAATATTGCATTCTGTTTTTCCTCAATCTCTGTTCTCTTTTCTTTGTTGCTTGTAAGCAGTGGAGGAGGATCATATACAGCCCTGGAGAAATTAACTAAAACACTATAGAGAGAAAAAAAAAAAAAAAAAGACTTTACAAAGTGAGAGGAATCCTAGTGGACTTGATTTGAATGAAATCACAAAAGCTTGCTGATTAATATGCTTAATGGTATTTATAAAACATTATAAGTTTGTTGAATACCTTCAATATATAGATTATAAATATATTAGTTCAGCAAGCTAACACAAGAGGATTTCTGAAGTTAGAAAGCTACCCTTTTCTGAATTGCAGAATTCTTATATTTATTCACAAAGCTTTAATCTTTTATGCTGATAAACAAGTGTGCAAAAATATTCAGAATCACAGCAATTGTCAGCCTTTCAAATCTGGAATACAGGATAAATCTTTCTTTGCAAAATGCAAAAAAAAAAAAGGAGACAAAAAATATGTGCACTTTTGATTTTTATATATAGAAAATTTAAGAACCATATTTATTGCATTAGCTACGCATCTGCTGCACATGGACCAAATATCGACTTGCTTCCTAGAAGGAAGAGTGACTGCCAGTTTGCATTTAGTTCTCCTAGTTTGATCAAGTGGATTTAAGTGAGCTGAAATGACAACTGGACATTTAGCTAGCCCACACAGCCTAACTTGTTATATTTTGAAAAAGAATAGGAAGAGCGGGTTGTGGCTGCAGTTTTCCTGATCATATTTTCACCCAGTAAATGTTATCATCTAGCTCTCAGTTCTTTGTAGTGCAACAATAGCTCCATATCCTTTAATGTGCATCTCCTCCAATTTTTAAGATTGATGTCAAATCGGGGAACTTGGACAGGGCAGTGAGTACTATGATTTCTCCCAGCATCGTACACCACCAATGCAATCACATGGGGCTTTTTTCTGTTTACTCTAGTGCACCTACTGATAACAGAGAACACCGAACATTTCCAAGACTGCCAAAACCAAACTTGTGCTTCTATAATCTCCTGAAAAAAGTATTACTTAACTGTTACCCAGCAATCCAAAGGGTAGATATGGTCAAATTGAAGATATTTTTCTAAGAATCTGTATTTTCACTGAGCAACATAGTGATAAAAAAACAAAGACAGAAAAACTACTTCTCCTTAGCTGCCATAGACTGTCATAAAGGAATCAAATTTAGCATTTAAAAGGTGAAATTTTAAGAGCATCTTGAATCACTTTGAACAGACATATAGACTAGAAGCCTTGTGTAGTAGTCTTCAGGATAAGGAGGGGGCAAACAAAGTTTTTCTGTAGAATAACTATTCTAAACAATTCTGAAACATCAGTTTTCTGGTCACATATTATGAGACCCAGCTAGCAATAAACACTGGTAGAGGAGAAGTGGAGAACTACAGAAGAGGAGCTACGTAGAGACTGAGCTGACTGAGAACACCAGGGAAGAATGAAGAAATGCTCTCATAGAAGACCTATAGATAAACAGCTAAAAAGATCAGAAAAGCCACTATGAAACACAACAATGCTAACACCCTAGCTATCATCAAATTACTTACACATTTTGCGTGTACTAATTTTAAAATGTGGGGGACACACGACAGAAGAAGTGCTGATTGTGCTGTGCATCTCTCTGGGGAATTTTTATGCTTGGATTTTTAAGGTGTATGGGGAATAATGGGTTATGGTTCATTTAAATGTGATTGTATTACAGGCTTAAATTGGTGAACTTGTGTTCTGTTGTCTTTCATAAAAGTGCAATTAGTTATGCTATCTGACCCTTTCCTGTGCCTGAAATACTAGCTGATCTTCCATCCCATGACAGTGATATTCTAAGGGAAAAGGGGGGCCAAAGTTCTGCATAAAAGCACTAAGAGATTACTTCAAAAATAAAACAAACAAGTATGTGTTTGTACTATGAATTGTTTGAAAAGTGTGGGATGGATTCAATTTTTATTTAAGTGTATACCAGAGTAAAACAGGATTGAGTCTAGACCTAGATTCTAATTTTTTCTAAAGATTGATGGCTGAGTATATGTTCACAGTTTGCATCAGCTATGTTTGTGAGCTTACTCAAATGTAATCTGATGGCAAAGCACCAATTTTAGGCAAATACATCCAGAATTCATTGCTTGCTTTTCTGCCTGCTCTGAGGAGGAGGAGTTGTTGGGTCTGTGGTGGAGAAAACACTGATGACAGTCCAGAGAAGCACACTGGTTCCAGGTGTCCAAAGCACATTTGAACAAGTGGGTCTAAAATCTAGTGGGTCTCAGAAGGTAGTGGAAGGCTTCTGTGTTACCAGGTCTGAAGGTGAGCTCTGCCTCCCAGCTCTGTATTGTTCAAGTAGCAAGCACCTACCAAGGTCCCATCTGTGGACCCTCATTTCTACTCCAAGGAGTTCAGGATACATGGACTGGATTAGAGTAGTAGTGTCATGAGGGCACCAGCACCTAGAAGAGCCCAATCCTGACTTGTGACTATACACTATCCAGATTAACTGCAATTCTAAAGCTAACAACAAGGTAAGGATGCAGCTCTCAAAATACTACACAGAATATGCAAAATACTGAACAAAATTATTCACTTCATTTGCCCAGATTTGATTGAGTATACATTTCCACAGAAACTTTCAGTTCTTAATTCCAGTTCACAGAATCATTTAGATTGGAAAGGACCCTCAAGGTCATCAACCATTAACCTAACACTACCAAGTCCAACCACTAAACCAGGTCCCTAAGTGCCACATTTACACGTCTTTTAAATGCCTCCAGGGATGGTGACTCAATCACTTCCCTGGTCAGCTTGTTCCAGCGTTTGACAAATCTTTCAGTGAAGAAATATTTCCTAATATCCAATCTAAGCCTCCCCTAGCACACCTTGAGGCCATTTTCTCTCATCCTATCACTTGCTACTTTGAAGAAGAGACCACCACCCACTTGGCTACAACCTTCTTTCAGGTAGTTGTAGGGAGTGATAAGGTCTCCCCTCAGCCTCCTTTTCTCCAGGCTAAACAACCGCAGTTCCCTCAGCCGCTCCTCATAAGACTTGTGCTCCAGACACTGCACCAGTTTCATTGCCCTTCTCTGGACATGCTCCAGGGCCTCAATGTCCTTCTTGTGGTGAGGGACCCAAAACTGAACACAATATTCAAGGTGCAGCCTCACCAGTGCTGAGTACAGGGGGACAATCACTTCCCTACTCCTGCTGGCCACGCTATTTCTGATGCTTAAGCATTTCTAGAATATTTCTAGATATGCATAGAATGATTTAACTTACCCATCAAGCAATGTTTGTTAGACCAAACTAAAGTGTTTATATTCAAACAGCAAACATCCAGCATCAATAAAAGCCCTTAAGAGAAAGTACTGATTAAGTAAATTCTGTTGCTTTTCAGTTCTTCTAAGAAAAAGAAGCAATAAAGCATTCACAGAATCACAAGGGTTGGAAGCGACCTTGAAAGATCATCTAGTCCAACCCCCCCCTGCCAAGGCAGGGCCACCTAGAGCACATCACTCAGGAACACATCCAGTCGGGTTTTGAATGTCTCCAGAGAAGGAGACTCCACAACCTCTCTGGGCAGCCTGTTCCAGTGCTCTGTCACCCTCACGGTGAAAATGTTTTTCCTTACATTAACTCGGAACCTCCTATGCTCCAATTTGCACCCGTTGCCCCTTGTCCTATCGCTTAGTGAGGCCGAGAAGAGCCTGGCTCCATCTTCCCGACACTCACCCTTAACATATTTATAAACATTGATGAGGTCACCCCTCAGCCTCCTCTTCTCCAAGCTAAAGAGACCCAGCTCCCTCAGCCTTTCCTCATAAGGGAGATGTTCCACTCCCTTGATCATCTTAGTGGCTCTGCACTGGACTCTCTCTAGCAGTTCCCTGTCCTTCTTGAGCTGAGGGGCCCAGAACTGGACGCAATATTCCAGATGCGACCTCACCAATGCAGAATAGAGGGGGAGGAGGACCTCCCTCGACCTACTGACCACAGCCCTTCTAATGCACCCCAGGATGCCATTGGCCTTCCTGGCCACCAGGGCACATTGCTGGCTCATGGTCATCCCCCCGTCCACCAGGACCCCCAGGTCCCTTTCCCCTACACTGCTCTCCAGCAGGTCAGTCCCCAACCTGTACTGGCACATGGGATTCTTCCTTCAATTCAAACCCTGGCAATAATATTTGACTTAGGCTTTAGTAGGTTTTTTGGGGGAGAACAATTGAATTTATTATTGTATTTAATGAAATATTCATCATCTATTTTAATTTTAGTGATACCCATAGTGAAAGTATGGATAGCGTCTCTGTAGAAATCCTAGCTAATACTTCTGTGCTCAGTTATCTACCATATGTTCAGTGTCAGCTCTATATAGTGTAAGATACACCAAGTTATTAGCAGAGGCAAAAATATGAAGATTTGAGACAGTAAGACTGAACTATGACATCTAGATTAAAACAGAGAAGAACAGAAACTGTCCGAAAGAACAACATGAGACCAGAAATTAAGTTCTTTCCAGATGGTAAGAAAAAGACTTATTTTCCATTTAGCTTACAAGGTAGCAGTTGCCCATTCATAAATGTGTATAGACACACACCCATATATATATATGCATATATATATATTATATTAATATATATGCATGTGTATATATATGTATGTTTATACACGTTTTTTTGTACCCCAAGGGAAAGCTAGTCCTCAAACACTGCGGGCCAGAGCAGCTACGGACAGTTTTCCTTCCCTAAAACTCACCAAATTAGAGTGTTGGCAGAGCTCTCTGGAACCTGAGACACATCCTCCCACAGCCCCACATCCGTCCGAGAAAGCCCTATCTTTCTGATACTCCCCACAGGCTTTTTTTTTCTCTTTTTCTAACATACTGTGGTGAGAACAACTGCTACTTGTACAAATAATACAAAACAATACAGATTAGTAATTCCATTTTTTAACAAGTCCTGGACAAAAGACTCCTTTGGTGAAAGCCTGGCCTCCCTCAGAGCATGGGTGTAGAAACTGTTTGGCATAGTATTGTAGTTGCAAAGAAAAGGTAAAGATCAGCTCTACAAACTCTATAAAACTTGAACTCTGAAAAACAAACCGGAATAAATTCTTTCTTGGATGAATAAAATACTTAGATGAGAACTATTTTGCATTTAACAGGCATTTAAAATCAGTCACAAGCTAAAATACTGAAAGCTAAACAAGACAATATTGCTTAGCTTTTCCCCACAGAAACCCGAAAGGTCCATTATAGTGGGAATTTTAAATGGAAATTGTTACTGTTTTTAATGTTGTCTTGTTTGAACCATCCTTTGGTTTGAAACAGTGAGCTGTTAGTTATTTCCTAGAAAAGGAAGAGTATCCTCGTGTCTTAGGCTAAACTTAAAATTTTGAACAACTCATAGCACTGAGCCCCTTTCAGATTTTCACAATGTAGTTTTCCCAAGCAGAAATCATCTGTTGCTTGAAGTTTGGCTATGATGACAGGATACACGGTGAGGCATATAAACATTTCAGTCAGCTATGTCTTGAGGCTGGCTGCCTTGGGTTTAATTCTGAATTCCTTATGCATGCCAATGTTCCAAAATGCTAAAAATAAGGAGGAAAATGTCCAGGAAAGGGAAGACTGAGCTGTGAAACTCTAGTCATGCAAGAAGAAGCAAGCAGGCAAATGCCTCCACCTACCCTTTGTCTTCTAACGTGTCATGAGTCCAGGGACCCTTTGACACTAGAAAAGAGATCTTTATTGTTGCTGGCCTATAGTGACATCAAACCAGGTACAATATTTATTTTCATACTGATACACAATTATTTTTTTTCCTTTTGAAGACTCATCAGACTCACCAGCTGATTCAGCTGTCCTTTCAAAATGTGCTGGAGATGAGACAGCAAGATTCAAATTGCACTGATTGTCACCATTTACCATGAGAGGTGTCTGATATGATACATGCTCTCCTAGCTGTATTGTGTATTGCTTTAGTTAAAAAAGACATGTTTTATGACTAGGCCTAGCTAGCTGAAAGACAGCCTCATGACAATCTGATATCTGTATCAGATAATCAAGCTGTATTACCTTTCCTATTAAAGCACATCTTACATTTTCAGTTGCTATAATATAAAAATATTGAACTTACATGTAGTTGAACAGCCAAGATGTTATGTTGCCAATTTAAGAATTTACAGGAAAATGTATTAAATGGCTTACATGTACGTTTACATTTAAGGTTCTGAAATATCACTTAGTAGCTTCAGTATTACAAATGGAGTTTTATATCCACACTGATGACAAAACAAGAGGAGAGATGATCTACATGACAAAGTCAGAAACTGCAGGATATAGGAAACAACCAAACAGTGCACTTTGGAGGGCAGTGAACTGTCAAGCATCACACCAGGAGTCATGATATGCTCAACAGGGTGCAAAATAATTTGTGATAATCTCTTTAGGAAGGATATTATCCACATTATGTACCATTATTTGTTGTCTTCTGGTCAGCAGTGGCTGACTCAAGGTCATTAGAATAACATTTGGTTGAGAACTATGAAGAAAAAATTTAAAATAAAACTGGCACAAAAAAGCTACCAGTCAAATTAAAATACAGTACATTCTCCACAAAAGTGATTCTTGCAGTTAGCCTGAAATAAAACCTTAGCTTCAGAGATTTCACCAGATTTATTCTTCACTTTATTTCTTCTACCTGTCAGACTAAATCAAAAGTTGTAAAGCTGACATTATTAGACCACAGCACCTCAGGTATGTCCATAAATTCACATTTAGTTATTTAGTGAAAAATAAATCGATTCTGAGTGTTTGTTACACTCATTCAAAACTCCTTTTTGCTTCCACTTCTTCTGTAAATGTTGACTTCCTTATTTTTTAATGATCAAATCAATGTTTAATTCTGCCTCATTTCTTTGGGCCACATTCACCAATGGCAGATGCAAGAGCAACTCCCTCTTCATTTACAGAATAAAGATGGATCTGCCAGCAGTCGTAAGTGAATTTGTTGACCTTTGGAAACATGAAGACTAACTTTCTTTTTCTCACATAATGTTTTTGTAGATGTTTAGTGCAAGCTTGTAATATCTTCAGGGGGTGGTGGAGTGGTGGTATTGGGTGGTGGGTGTTTTGTTTGTTTGGTTTTGGTTTTTTAAATTCCTTCATTCTTCACAGCCCCTAGAGGTCTGGATTCATAAAGGATAAGGCCACAAAAGTTTATTAGGGACCAGCGGTCTCTAAAACTAAAGGAAAGAGAACATTCTGGTAAATGAAAAAAGGGCTGGACTAGAAACATATTTCTTGTATGCGTCAGGCTATAGCCAACTTTTATGTACAGTTTATAGTGCATACACTTGCTTATGCCAACATCAAAAGGGCCATTTCAGATTCAAAGAACACTGAGGTGAAGTCTAAAGAACAAAGTTTCCAAGCAGTTAGCTCCTGCTGCATAGGCATCAGAAAAAAGAAAAAAGAAAAGAAGAAAAAAGAAAAGAAGAAATACAGATAAAGTATTCTTAATGCATCCAGGGTCAAAAGGAAGTACTTATTCACATAACACATAATTAAATTGTGGAGCTCATGGCCACAGGATGTTGCGAAGGCCAAAGGGATAAATGAGTTAAAAAAATAATTAGGCAAATGATTAGGAAAAAAAAAATCCATTAAGGGCCATTAAGCACAAAGATGTGCATGCAGCCTCTGGCTCAGGAAATCTCGATGCCACAGATTGTCTGAAAATGAGAGAATATACTAAGAAAATGCTCTGTGGTTAGCCTTTTATGAAACTCTTTTCCTAAGCACTTTTACTGACTGCTCTCCAAGGAGGATGGTGACTATTTAACTTAACTAGTACAGCTGTTCTTATACCATTATGCACTAGCTTGATATGTGTACAGTCTAAATAACTCAAGTGGCAAAAAATGTTGTCTCTTACAGGCTGAAATTTCAGTACCACAATTATAGTGATTTTCTTATTATTTTTCAGGGAGAGACTTATGACTTATTTTCAAGGAGACCACCTTACAATTTGCATGTAAGAATATTAAAAAAAAGATGGTTCTTATAGACAGGGAAGTGATTTGGACCATGATGTTGCTGTTGCTATAAAATTAGATATTCTATACTCAATATAAGTTATCGTTTCTGTCAGAAGATAGTAAGCAGTCAGCTTAATAGATTTCTGCTATAGTTGTACACTCCCTATATATGTTTGTGTGTATATGTGTGAGTGCATGTGCAGAGACAGAAAGAGGGAATTCTATGTATATAGGTATGTAAGTCTTGACAGTAAGAAACTAAAACAGCTCCTCCTCCTCCTCCTGTTTAAAATCATATTTCTTTTAGCATCCTATCATCACAGGAATCATACTGCATATTAATTGATGTATGGAAATGGCAGTGGCCAGATTGTTGAGGTATATGTATTTAGATTGCAGTTAATTGCATAGCATTCATTTCTACTCTAAACCCCCAAATCCATAGCTTTGTGTGTGCTCTTTTTGTTTTGAGCCAAGGAGGTAAGCACCAGGAAAGGATTCTAGGTACTGGCCTGTTTAGGTTTCTTCTCAGCATCTTTTATTGGGTGCTTTCAAAGGCAGAATAGTGACTGTATAATCTGATCTGATATTACTGTCCTTATGCTATCCATTCACTGAAGATTTACATATCTTGTTGCCCACCACATATTGACACTAATGTAACCATCCCTCCTTGCTTATAGTCCTTGTGATTACACAGGTTCCCGTTTGCTCTTCTATTATTAAAAGTTTAGTCCGTGGTTCAGTGGGTATTCAGGTTGGAGTCCCATTTTGCAATGCACTGTAAAATCATGGCTGCTCCCTGAGAGCACTTACATTTCACAAAACGTGACAGATGGATCAGGCAGGCATATGGGATGTGAAGTTGGTAGTGAGAAAGGCTAATGGAGTGTCTGCAGTTGTTAAATGAACCAAATACTGTGCCTTGAACTTCAGTGGCAGTGTATAAGCAAACCTGAATGTTTTGGATAGGAGGAATCTAGTCAAATGCTGCATGATATCAAACTGCTTAACACTATTTGGACTTCTTGATTTCAGTTGTGCTTGGGATTGACTTAAGCCAGTTTGCACATTTTAAGACCTTCACTTTCTACTTGAAGAAAATCTACATAAAAGAAAATAGTGCTACGTCAAAGCTGTAACAGTGTTTCTACCCCAATCAGCTCTAAAAGCTTTGGTGCAATCGTGCTGGGATCAAGTCTAAGAAAGGATGAATTCCTGCTGGACTGAAAAACCAGATAACAAATTTACAATGCAAACCTGCTATTAGTAGTGAATGGCATCACCACTCTTGCATGGGGATAGCTTGTGCATTCCTAAGCATCTTCAAATGGACTCCAAATGCAGTTGCTTTGCATTTCACAGATGATAAATTCATTTATATTAGATACTAAATCTATAGTAATTTGATTAGTTTTATTAGCAGCTACTGATTTAGAACAAAAAAAAACCAACAACCAAACCACCAACAATTCAAACCATACAAAATCACGGGGACTTCTTCTCCTAACTTAGATTCTATGTCTGTAACTTATATTGCTGTTGAATGATGAATGTACTCTGGGTGTGGGAATAGAGATGTCATGTTTTCAATTACTTTCATATAAATTATTATATTCAATTAATCCTGAATTGTGGCACCACAGATAGATGGAAATTATATTAAACCATTCATTGTTTCTTTTCTTTTTTTCTTCTTTCTTTTACAACTCAGTAACACTAGAGACGTAGCTGCAGTCACAGCTGGTGGCCTATTTAGTCCCTCAAAGGGAAGATGCAGATGCACTAACTTTCCCTTTTCTTTTAAGATCTTGTTAATCTGGGAACGCTCAGTGCCTCTTAGCAGATTGCTTTTAGTTGTGTTACTCTTGGTTAGGAAGGTAGGTATGAATTTAGTAGGATAAACATTACTGGAATTCTGCTATTATGTCTTTGAATAATACGAACTATGCTTTCCAGAAATGCGTTTTCATCATCTGTCAGTGGTATGAAAATTCCTGTTACACACTATGAAGGACTTCTTTTTTCTTGATCCAACTGCGGAGTGGATATTAGTGGTTCTCAGACTATTCTGCATAGCTCGTTAATTTGGGAAATATTTTTCTGTGTTGGTAAACTAAGAGACACTTCATTTAGAAAATGATCCCTGTTTGGCTATGCTTAACCATCCTATTCTTGGTGCAAATTAGTGTAAAGTGACCTAAGTGTTAGTGGTGTCCAAAAGGGGGAATCCCTCCTGACTCCCCTTCACTGCTCCCCAGCTGCATGCACACGTATCCCAGGCACAGGAGGAAAGTCCCCAGTCAATCGCCCATCCTTCTCAGTTACAGCTGCCTATAAAACCAGTCTCGCTGTCACGTGAAAGCTGGCCCTCAGATATCAGCTTCCACAGTTTCTGGCATGTTTGGGAGTTGCTACCGAGATGGTCTTACCTGTGGCAATATCTGTAATTGCTACATGTAGAAGACTGACCAACTGTCTCCTCTGATGTGGGAGAACAAGCCGCCACCAAATACTGAAATTGCTGGCTTACATTTGGCCTCATTTATTGTAGCCCAAAGTGCCAAGGTACAAAGACCTGACCACTCCCTTCCTCTGACTCTCCTTGGACACACCGTGTAGGAACACAGCTGGGCTGATGTCCAGGAAGACTTTGGTACGTGGTGCTCTTTTTTTATACTTTGGAAATCTCCCCATAGCCAACAGACTCAAGAAGGTAAGATTCTCATAGTTCAAAACTACAAATCAGATCCTCATCTTGTGTACAGGGAGAAGCTCCGTTTATTTCATGCACTGGTAATATCTAGGGAGCTGAAGTACAGATCTATTTCAAAGTATCTGGTTAGCTGAAATTATTCAAGAAAACTGTTTTGAAAAAAACCAAATGGCTTACAGTTGAGCCATGCCAACATAATATTCCTCTGACGAATTGTCTATGGAGAAATGATCTGTCTTATTCCTTTTTCATTATCTTACTGAATAAGAGGAAATAATTCCCAAAGAATTAATTTCTAGCCTTGAAAGCATTCCATTGAAAAAACACATCTTGCAAAGATAGTATACATAGATGGTATAAAACATCAGCTGTCAAAAATTTCAAAGCAGTACTCAAGGTTCAAAAATCTTAAAAATACCTGAACCAGGAATCTCCTATTTCATTCACAGATATTAGTTGTTTATCAAGAGGTCTGGCATATGAGAAAACAAAATAGCAAACAAACTTTCTACTATGAAAACATAAAAGCCTACAAAATTACTATAATTTTCATAAGAAGAAAAATAACTAAAAGATAGTAAAACATTTTCAGTTGCTATACAACCACACAAAGTTGCTAAAAAGTCTTGGAAGAAGACCAATTCAAAAAAGAATCAGAACTAAATACAAATCTAATGCTTACTCCATTTTAGTGTACCATTCTTTAGTGTAATAACATCTCAATGACACAAGTAATTGTTTTTTGATCTCCATTTCAAAAATTTTATCAATTATACCTCAATCCTGGCATCCAGTAAGCTAGTGGTACACCCTTAATTCTGAGCTTTTCAGAACTTGCATTTTCCCATCTTTTTCTTAATTAAAGCTCATTAAAATATAGCTTAAAATTCCATATGAGAAATTGATTCTTTGAAAAATATCTCTTACATACAAACCTTTACCTTTTTATTGTAGTCTTTTTTTTTTTAGTTGCTCAGTCCTATCTTTGAGCATGCCAAAACATTTTTAAGCGTATTGCTCTTCAGTAATGTTTTAGTCTAATAAAAATCTAGCAGAAAAGATGGTTGTGTTACCTCTGTCAACACAGATACTAGTAGAAGCATTCACTCTAGATCTGGAAGCTGAGAAATTGCAGGCAGACAGAGAATGCCAAAATAAAAAAATAATATTGTTTTTAATTTCATTAATTCTCTTGAGGATAGAGCATTTCAATGACCTAGACAGACTAAGAAATGGAGGTCTAAAATATTTTATTGATTTACTTATATTTATAGATCAATTGTATATAAAGTTCTTTGTCTGCTGACTGCTTCACTGAAACAAGTAAACGTTGGGTTTTTTTGACTTTTGTGCCCATCTTCAAATTAAATTGATTACTTATTTAATTAATTCATATATCTTAAAATACTTTTTTGCTTTGTACATGCAATTGGATTTTAAAAATGGAGCAGACCTAAAGAAAAACTTTACAGAGTTTGCTTATGAAATCCGCAGTCACTAAGGAGGTCTATTCAAACCATGTAATTCAAATGAAAGAAAAAGTTCTGTACTGCCTTTCCTTTTTCAGAATTTTTTTAAAAATAAAAGAATGGATCGAACTCATCAGTGTTACATCAGAGCACAGTTCCATCTAAATTAATAGATAAGCTACCTTACTCCAGATGTCATTTTCTAGGATAAAACAACTCTACATCTTTAATAATCTGACGAAAGAAGAGGACTATATTTATAGAAATAAGAAGTGATGTTCTGGCATACATAGTTTGTACCCTCTGTAGCAGCGTACCAGGTGAAAATAAATAAGGGATATATTAACTGTTGCTAAAGATGACCAAAGCAAAATCCAGATTTAAGTCTGAAATATTTCAAATATATTAATGCAGGAATGTGGGGCACTAAGGAGGGTTTGGTTCAAAGTATGTGTTAACCATGGAAGGTTTTAACCCAGATTTTGTAGTGAAATATACGGATTCATAAGCAAAGCTTAATAAATTGAAAAGGTAAAAGTGAGAAGGCTGTTCTAACATACTGACTTTATTCAAGAACCATGGTAAATAAGTAGCGTGTTTGAAATGCATCACAGTGTAAAAGAAACTAATTGTGGGTAGGTAACTCTACTGTCCCATTATTTCTTTTATAAGATTCAATTCTCACGATACTTTGTACTATCTCATACTCTAGCTCTTACTGAGTTTTATGGAAATTTTAAGCATACAGGAAAGTAGGGTTAAACTTTCAACTTAAAATGAACCTTGTAATAAAACTCTTAGTAATTTCTAATTTGCATCAATACAAATAAAAAACTTTTGTTCTGGAAATTTGTGTGTGATGTGTATCACTGAAATAATTAACATAATCACAGACCACCAACTATTCATCAAGGCTCCAGCTTTTCTGGACGTCAAAAACCAACCACACCATGAAAGTCTCAAAACTGAAGCAAAGCCAAGGGCCTAGTTTGTGGTTTCCTCATAAATCAGAAATAGAGTCCAGGTTCATAAACCTTTTGGGAAATTTGGGCCAAGTTTTGAGTGAATTTTGGAAAATTATAGTTTTTAATGAAAACTCTATGTAAATAATGTTTTTGACATTCTCATTTTTGGACACTTTTAAAATACTAACCTTGAAATAAAATTCAAGGAGCTCATAATAAAAAAATTACTGAACATCTTAAATTAATTTTCAAATATATATTTATACACACACATACTCACACACTTGGCAGATATTCTGTATGCTTTTTCAACAGTGTAATGTTTAGAAGACTGGATTTTTCCTCCAGTACAAAAACTGACAATAATGTTTAAGAAGAGAACAAAACATTTCTAGCATTGAGATGGGAGTAGACTGTTAGTTAAAATATTTTTGACATTTTCAATATTGTAAATATGATTCTCTGGGCTAAGACTTTTTCCTAAAGGGACTAGGAAGTGCATTCTTGCCGCTAAACCTATATGGGAATCTCGTTTTTCAGAAAATTAATTAGGTTTCAAAATTTTTATAGGTCTGCCTGGGGATGAAATTTAGAAACATGCAACCTAGCATTCATGTACTCCCATTCAAGTATCGGAACAACTAGGACGTGGGCCTTTCACCTCCAGGAAAATGTTGGGTTACTGACTCTATCTTTCTCAACATTTTACAGGGAAACTTTCCCAATTAAAATCTGATAAGCTCCCGTTACAACCAAAGGACTAACAATATAAACACTGAAAAGATTTAATACAGATTGATAGAACTAGACAATGGATAAGAGAAGTACATTTTTAGTCACTAAATTATAAATCCCAACTTAAGTACTTATTATTTGAAAATCTTTCTGACTTCATCTGATACGTTTGCAACTTAAAACATGAGGAATGGTCTATCTTAAAAAAAAATAAAATATCTCATTTCCTTCCTTAAAAAAAAGTCCAACAAAACCAAACCCCCCCAAAAACTTCAAATTAAGTAACAGTAATGTTTCTCAGTAACAGTGCTAATACACATATTCTCTCTCAGATAAACACTCTGCAATAGATAGTAAGAATTATATGTGTACCTTAACAGAGGAACAGTCTTGGATTTCTTTAGGTTATCTTTCTCATAAAAACACTATTTCATTTGTCAATGCATTTATATGTGTCTTGTATCTCCTTATATTAGATGATTATATATGTACGTGGGCCTGAATATCTTGTTTGTTTTCACTCCTATGCTGCTCACAAAAAAAGAGTGGCACTGTTGATACTCAATGAACCAGCCACTAAATTTGTCCTCCACAATGAGCCTGAGATCAATAACTAATTTTGAAAACTGATTAGTTTGCAGCAGGGAAGTAGACACAGTCCGAATCTTGCCAGAGGATATAATCAGCCAGTAAATAGCAATATTAGTGCTGTAGGTAATAGGCTGGGAACAGCAGAGGAGTGGAGTATGGCCCAAATCTCTAAAATAAAGGCCTTGACACAAAGGCCAATTCAAACTCTGTGTTTTTTCTTTTAAGCCACATTACTTGTAAACTGAACTTTATATTTGATTTTTTTTGTGTGTGTGTTGGAATAAAGCTTATTTTTCTCACATTCCGTGCTTGGTGACTAAGGAGTGTTTGTAAATGCATCCTAATAAAGCTTGAGAGTGCAGCCTTGGGTGATTATTAAAGAGCTACAGACATTTTTACAGATCTTTGCTGGTTGTGAACTCCAGATGTTTCCAACATGAAAAATGTTATGGTCTAACAGTTAATGTTGTATCACCAGCCATTCAGAAGATGTATCTTCTTATTATAGCTGGAATGTTGCTATGGTGATAATTGTAAAACTGTGACCTAGAATGAAGAAAACAAATGTATTTGGCACAAAAGAGGCTAGGCAGCGTATCAATGAAGTCAATGAATGGGAAGATAACAAAAAGGTAATAGGAAGTTAAGAAATTATGCATGAATCTTGAATACTGTATGATATACCGTAATTAGCACTTCCTTTTATTTTGATATGGAATGTGTCCAGTTATCTTTGTGGACGCATAACACCCTGTCTGTACCCAGGTAGATATAAGTACTATCCAAAATTACAATGCTTTTCCTTTTCCACAAAGCCCATAAATAAAAAGCATCCCTACCCAAAACTTGCTCATGTATTTACATTCCCCTTTCAAAGAAACCACGGATTTGTATTATTAACGTTTTCTTTGCTGTGTTTTGGTTCTGAAGATTGAAGTTGACCATGAGAGCAGATACAAATAACTATAGGTTTTTACCTATCAAACCCTAATGAACTTAAAGAACAGGAACAGAAATAGACTTCATGCAACTCTGGCCATGGATTATTTGGGCAACAGTCTATCCTTGGGATCACCACAATTCTGAATTTCTGAGGAGTCCAGCAGTGGTAAATTGGCTCAGGCTTTTCACACAGGGAGTCGCAGGGCTTTTGGGGTTTGAACCACGGAAGGACTTGAGTCCTTTGCCGCCTCTGCTGGCATTCTGCTCATCACCTTGAGCTAGTTTTTCTCTCTGTCTGCTCATCCATTTCATCATTTGTTCAATGGGAATAACAGCGCTGACCCTTTTTACAAAGAGCTTTTTGAGATCGATGGATGAAGCATGCTGTTATTTTCTAAGCTTGTAAGCAGCCATATATGTGAAAAAAGTGACTCCCATTATGAGGGTAATGATCAAATATCCCATCTTAGGTCTACTATTGCTGCTGCAAACTGCAAATGGTTTCCAGCTCTCAAGCAAAGAAAATTTCTGGTACGTGCTAAAGGCATCACTGTTATCATTAATCCCAATCAGCTTGATTAGACTGAAAACAAACAACAGGAAATAATCCATGTGTATGCACATCAGCCCCATTTCAGGAGTCCCTGTCACTGGAAAAGAGAGTGAAGTCCTGTCGCTTGTCCTTAAATGTGTATTCTCCATAGTTCTTCACTACATATCAGGAAAGGAAGGAAACAGAGTAGATTACATTTCTTATTAAATTTATGTGTTACAACAGCGTGCAATGTGCTTGGAAATAAATCACACAACAAAGGACAAAATTATGGAAAGAACTGGCACACTGTAAATCTCTTGATGTTTTCAGATAGAAACTGAATGTCTTTCTGCAAGTTATGCATTAGTCAAAACACTATCAAGATAAAGGCTTTCAAGTGATATTTTCAAGCCATATTAGTCCTCCTGTAGCTCTGCACTTCACTCAGACTGGAAACAAGCCAACAAGCATGGCTTGAAATCTGTTAGCTTATGTCTTGAGGGATTTTTTCCAGCTATATTAAAGAATTAAAACTGAACTCCCCAACTCTCACTGCGCTGCCTGCATGCTGATCTGGGGCAGGAAAGGAAACAGAGGCATGGTGAGGTAAAGGGATTAATCCAAGGTCAGACTGAAAGTTAAATGTAAGATTTAGGCATAGATGCTTGTTGCTTGATTATGCTGAAGTCAGAGAAAACAGTGAAGCCCTTTTATTTTAACTTCAAAGAAATACAACTGTGTTGCATGTGGAAGTGCAACAGCATGCTATTGTGTAAGGTTTTACATCAAGGCAAACCACAGTGATGACTCAGACCAAAAAAAATCTCACATTAAACTTGTCCTAAACTTTGTTTCTCCACACTTACCTGCAATAAAAAAAAACAAACTAGGAAAGAAATAGAAAACACCAGCTGAAAAAGTAAAAATAAACAGAAAGAAAGCAAGGATAGCTGGAACAAACATCTCCAGAGGCTTACATTGCCTAAAAATTCAGATCAGATTGTGGCTTTTTCTTTTTATCATTTTTGTTCTCATTCTTACTAGCTGAGCCAGTGCTAGTGACAGGCATGAAGAGAAACTGTATGAGGGAGGCAAAGGTCAAGATAATGGTATTACTGTGCCAGTGCAAAGAACGCTTGACTAGATGGCAAAAACTAAAGGTCATTTAATAAATGTGGTTTTCATTTTCTCCATGGAAAAGCTAGAGAAATGTAAAGAATCTGCTAGAAATATAAGCCAAAATGATTAGTTTGGCTTTTTCATGATAATGAAGGACTACCCAAGAATATTCTGTTTTGTCTGTATTAGGCCAAAACATTCTAGTGTTTTAAAGACAAAACAAAACGAATACCTATAACCCAGAACATTTATATTTGAGCAGTCCCTGCTACAATAAAGATAAACGCACTCAATGTATACTCAAAACCAGCTGCCTTGCTCCTCTAGATCTCATTCTGATCCCTCTCCTCTTCATTCCCTCCATCCATTAGAGAAGGTACCTTGTACAGCCTTTACCCAATTTACAGGCTGCACCCAATGATCAGCCCTTTCTTTCTGCACTGGGGTCTTCCGAGAGGGTAGGGGCGAGGTGACCCATATGTGTGTACCTAGCAAGAGACTAAACTGCACAGAATGCACAATTCAACAGAAAAATTCCAAGAAATTAAAGCAAATAACAACCTGCTAGTAAAGTCTCAGTGGACACGTGATTCTTGAGGGCTAGAATATGCCAGCATGCAATGGATACTTCCTTTAGATATTATTCTCTTGGTGAAAATGCAATGGAAAAGAAACATACCACCATTTTCAAATTTCATTCTATGACAAACCCTCTTTAATAGTCCTTCTGACATCCTTGAATTCCCATTCAGGCCATCAGGTATACCTTTCATAGACATACTAGTTATAGTTTTTCTAGACCCACAGAAGCAGGGGAAAAAAAAGAAACTCGTGCATATCCAGGACAGTATAGTAAAACTCTGGGGTTCGTGGAGGGCAGTGGCAGTACGGACCTGCTTTAAGCCAAAATCCTAACCTTATCTGGTTTTGTGATGTCCAAGGACAGCAGTCAGTTCTGGCTCTCTCAGAGTAGAAATGAGTGTTTTGACAGCTAAAAGAGCAAAGAATAAAATGACTAGACAGCTAAAAAAGACAATAATTAACTGTTTCACAGACTACCTTTACTTCCCTGTTGAAATTTTTTTTTCAATTTGCTATACCGTGGAAGATGCCAATGTACCACTGTGGTGCTGTAGCCAGATGTGTGGGATGTCTATGTATTATCTTGCATTGTCTGCACTGAGGAAGTATCTCTGCTGTCATACAGCAAAGCTTTACCACCTTAAA
The DNA here is from genome assembly GCA_013399095.1 of Psophia crepitans. Classification (NCBI taxonomy): domain Eukaryota; kingdom Metazoa; phylum Chordata; class Aves; order Gruiformes; family Psophiidae; genus Psophia; species Psophia crepitans. The sequence continues at coordinate 598,821 of VWZZ01002799.1, forward strand.
ATGATTTCTATGGTAACAACATAAGCATTCAGATTGAATGACTCTGTTACTGTAAAGGTTTGTCCCTTTGGCACAGGGCCCTTCTAAGGTAACTCAGCCCTCCCAGTCCCTCAAGCCTACTCGCCCCTACTATAGTCTGGCAACCCTCTTTCTTCCTCTTTTTCTTCCAGTGCCTCTGGATATTTACTATACAGGACAAATTGACCAATCCAGTCAATAGTTGGGTCACAGATTTGCTTCTCAGGCCTCTTCAAGTCAGTGGCTATGACTCAGCAATAGCCTTTTTTTGTAAAGGAAAGTTCCTTGGGAGACTCCAGACCAGAATCATAGGCAAAACTGAGCTGGTAGCTGTCCTTTTTGTAACCCTGAGCTTCTCAGGGTTCTTCTGGGTTTGACTCCAGCAGAACCTGAAGCATTTGGATGCAGAAGGCAGAAGTACTTGAGAATACGCATCCTACAGGGACTGATGCTCTACCTAGTATGTACACAGCAAGCAGCAAAAATGTGCCTTAGTGTATTGAATATTCAGTGCGACTGTAAGATAAAAGTTATTTATGTCACAAATATGGTGAAACAGAGCAAGAAGAGAGATCAAGAATAAAATAGACAAGAAAGGGAGAACAAAGGCACAGAGGGAGAAAATCAGGAGAAGAGGAATGGCAGAAAAAAGAACTGTCAGGCACACAAACTACCAGAGCATAAGAGGAAGAATGAGAAAATTTGTTATGCTGGTTAAAACAAAATATAAAAGGGAAATGTGATACTTAAACATGCAGTAATCTCCTTTCATCCAGTATATAGGAAACAGTCAACCAATTAAAGTACACAAGTAGCCTCTGAAATATTTTACCTGTTTTACACTTGAGAAAGCAGAAACAATGGGCTTATATAACTTGTCCAGGTCACATATTAAGTCAGCAGTGAGCCAGACGTGGCTCTCTGGTCTACCTCCACACAATACTTCTTCTCCAGGGGAAGTAAAAGACATGTTTTCACTCCAACCTTTTCACTATATGCAGCACTTAGGGCCCCGTAAGGAGCCATAAATCTTGGCAGCTCCTCGTTTAAAGTTTGCATGCAAGTAGATTTAAACAGTTTTCTAATAAAGCAACTGCCTTCAGTTTCATGGTCAGGAAAGCCCCACCACATCTCGCTTTTTCTGTGGTTTGACATTCGATGCACACTGCTTCAGTTCTTTGGCGTTATATACCTACTAGTAAAGGGGTAAAGCTAACAAATTTTCTAGTGTTAACTTTGAAACAAGCTATGTGCTGCACAAAACTTTGATAATTACAAGAGGCCAATGTAGTATCAAATTCCCCATAAACACACAAATTAACTTCCTCTCAAGGTTCATCCACTCATTCTTTGATTTTTATCAGTCAATTAAATGGCTTGTCAGAAGAATGTAATGTAGTCAATCCACATATGTGGTACGTGCTACGTACTGTCAGAAATCACTGATGCACGGTCTTGGCAGGACTGACAGTTATTATTAAACATCAGCTGGCAGAGGCAAATTGCACCAATTTTAGTCAACTAGTAATGACCTGTAAAATTGGTAAAAACTGTAGGAGGAAAACAATCTGCCACCACACAAATTAAAACAGCAAGTGACTACCCAATGGAATACTGTATTGCATTTGCTGAAAAACTCAGCAGCAAAACAAAACCTGTGATCATTGACAGAGAAGGCATTGGAACATGGAGGTATATGATATATGGTATATGATATATGGTATATATATCCTTACTACCTTGGAAATGAGGGCAAACTTTGCAACTATGACTTGAAAATGGGCTAAATATCAGTACAAGTTCTTTAAGATGTCGTTACATACTTTATGCAGAATAAAATGACCACAACAAAGCAACAACCCTATCTTTGACCTTCTAGTTCTCAAATGTCAATGCCTTACAGAAAACTTATATCGCATCTGACAGAATGGGGTGACCTTGACCCAGAGGAATAAGAGATAGTGGATTAGCTAGGCATATGAGCACAGACCTTCTGCTTTCTTAGAGAGCTTACAAATGACTGAAGGAGAAAATAAGTACTTTTCTGAAGCTGCACAACCAGATTCTCTAGCTTGTTAAGGCTTCTTCACTTTTATGTCAGTGAGCACTGCACTCTGTGCAAAAGGATTCTGTGGTTTCTTTCAGTTTTCTGTAATGACTTTACCTTGCCAGTGAAACCAGATCCTGCACTGTTTGACCTTGAGTGAATTATTTGACCATGATTTGTGTGCAAATTAAACATAGGCTAAGAACTATGCCTATCATTGAAAATGTGGATGACCCAGGGATTTAGCCAGTGGACTAGGCTTACATGATATTTTGGCATGCAGAAGGAATGTACATGCATTGTTAGTGGGCACTGCAAAGGTATGAAAAAATTTGACTTTAGTAAAGGTGTACATTGCAACTATATAAGTGTGTCAAAAGTTCAGCTCAAAAAGTCAAAAGTTTAGCCCAAATAGCTTAAAACTACCTGCATAGTTTATTATTGTATCCTACTTAACATTTTCTGAAGCAATAAGTGACTTAACAAAAAAGTATCAACAGCGTGGTACATTCCTTGTACAAACTAGTTTTTTGAAAGAAAAAAAACTACACCTGCACTGTTACAGACTGTTCCTTGCTCCCTTTTTCCAGTGTATTTAAGTTTTTTGGTAAAGCTAGGAAGCTTGCTATTCACTGACAGGCAAGGCAGTAATAATGAGAATACAGGACAAAATGATTGACGGTTCCAACTGTAAACACAGATTTTTTTCCAGCTAAGGAGTGGTGCTTCTTGCTATAGGTGCTGATAAAGCTTCTGCCAAAGATAGTGATGAGCGGTGTGCAATGTCAACTTGAGATAAGGAGGTTACAATGTTCTGCAGAAGAATACCCTGAGCATGGATCCCATGGCACCAAAACAGCACTTAACAGTACAGACCTTTCTGACTTCCTGGGGAATTTCTAACTAAATAGCTGGAAATAGCATTAATAAGTCATTGACAGAATGTGTTAAAAAAAAAAAAAGAGAAAAGCCTGAAGCCAGCCTTACTGTTTACATTTTAATTTTTACCTCTGCTAGGGATAGTTTGGATACAGGATTTGCTCTTTAGTGTAAAGTAGCAGAGGAAAAACTTACTTATTACTCTAGTCTTCTGGTCTTTGTACAGCCAGATAACATTAAAGAAAAAAAAAAAAATTCTGCCAAATCTGTCGCCCTGTCAGAGCCCTAGAACCAACTTCATCTATGGGAGAAACTACTATTTTCAAACCTTTTTTTGTGCACTAGTCAATACATAATTGGAATACATTTACTTCAGCCACTTTTGTGCTTTAGTATAGCCATAGCTATTTTAAAGCTATTATTAACGATGAAACTGCGGCAGCATGGAACTGGGCATGGACTGCGGAAGTCCCCCAGGGAATGAGAATGTGCACTTCTGTAGTGACTCAGCTGCCACGTGTACTGGTGTGTTGAACTTTGTGTAACAGACACTGTAAAGACTCTGTTCACACATTAGCTTTCAAACCAGTTTCTGGTCCCCTTTCATACTGTTCGGGACTCTTACTTTGGTGGTGCACTGTTACATTTTTGTCCTACTCCATAACCTGATACATCAAAACCAAATCACCACCTCTTTTTGTAATTGTAAGGCACGGTAATAGTGGGGAGGAAGGCACGATCTCTGCTAGGAACCTACACTAAAAGGACTCTTTAGACAAGACCCCTGCTAGCATCAACTCACAACTGGGGCCTCCCTCCTTCGTATACTCCAATGAGTCGATCATGAGAACCTGCATGGATGAATGGCACTACACAAAATTAAGTCTTGTGGATCAAGGAAGTTAAGACCACTGGCCATGGCCACCATTGTGGAATCTACTTTGCACCTAGAAGAGAAACTTTTCTTGAGGGTTTAACCTGTCCACAGCATAGGTCATGCTTTCAGATACTTCTCCTTATACTACCTGATTGTAACTGTATAACAAACTTGGGGTCAACAAGTTGCTCCCTAGATACAAAATTTTACATGATTGAACGCAAATAGTAACTTCCTGTAGAAAAAAAAAAAAAAAACAGATACATTTTAAGTATGGCATGGGTGAAAACTTTAGTAAGTGGCACAGATTGCAGATATTCCCTGAAAAATAAATACTTTATTTTGTTAAAGTTGAAATCTTGTCATAGTTCTTTATCATGGAAAGTTCCATTTGCTCTTTAGCCAACATTTTCATATTTTTGAGGATTATTTCAGCAATTTTTATGTAAAGTAAAGGTACAGACTATACAATAGACCTACAATTACACAAGTGGAGTGTGGAGTCATATATACAAGTTTAAAATCAGTCTTCATTAAGGATCATTCATGGTTTCAATCTAAATGTTTTCTTTACAGTGGAAATCCTTTTTTTAAAAAAACCCAAACAAACACGCACCTGCCTTCCTCTGAATTCACATTGGTTTTAGGCATCAGCTTATCTAAACTGAACTTAAGGCCTTGCATCTATTAATTCATAAATAGTCTGACCTTGTTTGTGAGACTTCGAGTAATAATGTACCCTGTTACAAGCAGAATACATCTAAGATTTTCCTGAAAGATTGTAGGACCAGAAAAGAGATGATTTCTGTTCCCTTGTTCTTTGGTTTGCCTTACCATCTGAGTTTGAATTGCATCAGTTTCAGTATGAACATGTTTTTGTTGTTATCCCTCTGCTTGGAATACTTATGTGATTCCTTCCTGGGTAGTATTCGATAGGTAGTATGAAAAAACAATTACAGCAGCCAGATCGTCAGAGGAATTCAAGGCCTAACATCCATTGCAGTTAGCTGCCTGTCTGGGTAAATTGTTTGGTTTTTTTTTTTTTAAATTTAGAATTTAGATACATATATCCAGAAAATACTCACTCCTTGTCAATTTAACCTCAAACTGCTGTCCTCTTTGCTTCTAGTTTCATGTTTTTGCATTCCATATGTGATCTAATCTAGAGCAGATGCAGCAGCTGACCAAAAATATTCAGATATAAACCTCATTATAACCAAGAAACTTCTACAGTGAAAATTCGTAGCATTTTTGGTGACATGCATAAAAATATCAAGGGTTGGCTTGCTGAAACCCCCCCCCCACATTATCTTGCCTCTTTGTCTTGACAAGGATTCCAGTTCTCATGTCTTAATAAAAGAGCATGTGGGAGTGACTGGTGAGGCGTGGGGGAGGGTCATTTCCCATTCTATGGGAGTCTGATGATGATTCATGTTTTACCAGGGTAAGGTGAGAGCTAGGAATTGTTTAACTTTCTAACCTCGTTTCTATTCCTCGCTTGCATGCAGAAGTATTTTTGTGCCTGTCACTATTTAATGTTAAGAATAAAGAGATGCAGTAGTAGGGAGAAAGTTTGAGACTGTATGTCACTTTTGCAGCCTTCCAGCTCCAGCGAAGGCAGTGGATGGACTGGCATTAGCATCCTCCCTTTTCGGTTCAGTGTCTCTCATCATATAGCCCCAAGTCAGCTCGCTCTGAGTACGCTAATTTGGGGATAATAAGACTCCTTCTGTATGTTTATTCTGAGTTTCATTTTTAAAGTGAGTGCTAAGATACCTCAATATTAAGTAAGCAAAAGGCACACCTCTGTAGATCTGAAGACAAGCCAGACTACATTTCTGTAAGCACCCTTGGTGCATTCTGAAGGCAGGTACCTAAATTTGAGTAGCACAGGGCTTAAATATTAAGCCACTGGTACAATGATTTACTTAATTACAATTAAGTAATTGTTGCATCTGACTCTAAACATCTTCAATGTATTTATTGTCACAACAGCTCCATGAGGTAGGTCAGTGCCCTAACAGCTGGACAGCCTTACCACTTCCTCATGCAGCTAATGGCATTTCTAAAATTTTCCATAGGCCTCATAATATAAATACCAGACCTTAACAACAACACAGAAATTTAACCACCAGTACTCACACCATGGCTGCTTCTGTGTATCAATCTGCGCACAGCATTTGCCCAGCATGTCAGTAAGAGAGTATGATTTGGGCAAAATATATATACTTCTTTTAAATATATGGGGTTATGTAGGAAATTGCATTTCAACACAACTCCTTTTATAAAGAAGCAATATTTATTTTCAAACACCAACCCACTAGAATTTATGACATTAGCAACAAAATACTAAACAAAAAAATTACGCCAGTGACCCTTATTTTCTTTGAACCTTTTTTTTTTTTTGGTTAAAACGTTATTTCCTGAACATTGCCATGACAGTCTGGGATGCCACTGTGTGCGCATGCCCGTTTTATCTCGTGAAGGTAAAAAACAGAGTCCTTGTGAGTGAAGAACTTATTACCAAAGAAATTGCAAACGACAGGATTAAGAGTAGTGAAGAATCTGATAAGTAGGCATGTCGTTCTTTCATAGTGCTTGCAACAGGAAAAATGTCACATCTAATAAATTTTGCTCTCCAGTTATTTTTTTCAGTGTAAATTTTGGGAGTAGTCCAAGTCATCAATGTAACCATACTCAACTCAAAGTATACCTGCAGACCTGCGGATATCAGGATTTATCAGTCTGGTTCAAGCTCACTTTTAAACCTAAATGCAGCCTGAAGTGAGTTTAGATATTACAATATTTTACAGATTCTTATAACAGGTATGACCAAATTACTTATTTTCAAAGTTGGCCTCAAGCAAATGAGCTCCTTTCAGTCCCACACTTGTCTGAGAACCAGGCTTTGCTCAGATCAACAGTTTCACCCTGACTTCCATTGACTTAACAACACATTCTTCTTGTGTATTGGAAACAAAATGCTCCAAGACAAAATTTACCACCCTGTATTCTTCTTTTTTTCACTTGGGGATATTTTTTATCATGCTGGTTCTTGGGTATGTTTCTAAGGTTAAGTTAGAAACCTGCAAAAATAAATATTTTCAGTAGAAATATTATTCTAATCTCAACTATAGAGGCACAACTGAAACTGCTGTAATACAATAATATTTTTTGTGATAAAACTACCTTGTAGATCTATGTAAGTCTGACACTTAATGATTTCTGATGTCTGGAAGGTATTAGGCTGTGGTTGTAATAATCTCTATAATTGTAACACTTCATGCTAGCTAGACTGCACATCTATTCTTCATCTGTCCTTAAACTAATTTGTTCTACGTATGAATATATCACACTCATCAATTTAAAGTGCCATCCTTTGGCTATGCAGGTCATTAAGGAGTATACATTATGTATGAGTCAAACACACCAAACTTACACAAATGCTTTTTAGCAATGTGCAAAATAGCTGCTTTCTGCTACAGTTTTTATTATTCTAGTTAAAACCCAAGTCACAGATACGACTAACCAGCAATCAATTACTTCTCTCCATACATAACGCCTTGGATGATGAGAGTTACAGTGTGGCTTTGTGCTGAATTCTAAAAATATCAATATACACTTTTAAAAAAATCCCCAAACCTTGAAAATCAGAGGATTATAAGTTTTCCCATTCACTGGTGCCTATAAAGTTTTCATTGCTATTAGTGCAGTGCTGGGCTTTTAAAATTCTTTTCCTGGAAGGTAAATTCTGCTCAATAATGCAGCTATATATGCAGAGAGCATATATTACAATGAGATCCCACCATACAATATATGTCTCTGGTCATAGGTCTGATAAAGAAATAAAGAAACTCTAAGGTACTGATTTCTTGCAGGACATGAGTCCTATCTGAAGTCTCAAGGCTGTACTTGACAAAAACTTTCCATAAAAAGACTGAGGACTGCGGAGAATACCGAGTAGCGCTGTGGAGAGGGTTCACAGTGTTAATCTGTACCAAGAGGATGGCTCAGATATCAACAACATTTGATCATTGATATCTTGTGGCTGACAGGAAATCAAACACCTGCCTCAGTTATATTCCCAGCAGATGGATAGTCAACCCCAAAGTAACACACAATGTAGAAATGTCAGTCTTCTGGGGAGCCTCAGAATCTAATGGGAATGAAAAATGAACCCCTTTATTTTCAGAGTCTTTGCTCAGGGCCCGTTGAAAAATTTACATGCAGTTTTGCCCAAGCTTCCTTTGTTCTGGATTAGATTTGTGTTCACTTGTAAGATATCCTCCCTCTTCCAGACTGAACGTGTAGATGAGCAAGCAGGCCTATCTATGTAACACTTATGCCATGAAACAGAGAAATGAAACTTTGCTTTCCTCACCATCTTTCTGAGCTGTGCATGCTCAAAGCTAGAGGAAGATGTACATAGAAGAAGATAAAAGTAAACCATTTCCTGCCAGTACAAGAGGAGTGTCTCTTTGGGGACAACATCTCCAGGAGTGATTAAGTGCCAATCACTTCATTCCCACAGTTAGGTACAAAGAGCGAAACCTAGCCCTCAGTAAATTAAAAAGGTTGGCAGCACAGAATTCATTTTGCCTGTAGAAGCTGTTAAAAGAAAGAGAAATGGAAGTTGTGTGCATATGTGTATGCATTTACATGGGAGAGGGGAGGCTGTGCACGGGATGGTACAAGCACACCCCTTACTCTTTTAGGCATGTCCTATATATTTTAATTTTTCAGTGTTTTACAACCACACTGTACAAACACCCGAGGACAGCCATTAATAATACTCTATCTCTGCATTAACATCCCGCCTCTGACACTACTACAAAATCCCTTTAAAAGTTGTGTCAAAAGTCAGATGCCAAAATATATATACTTTGTATTTTTCTCAGCAAAGATATGTTTTGCCATTGTATATACCCCTGGGTAGGATACTAAGGCAATGAGTCATACAGATATCATATATACTTGCCTTCGTATATTGTTGGCATGTATATAATCTTCCATTCTTTGAGTGCAACATTAATACTGCGTTTGTGTTTTTTATCTCAGAGAACAGAAAGAAAGAAACAAAAATAACTGTATCTAAGGAATTATTAACTACTTATCAGACTATTTTCACATAATTTGTCATGTCATAATCATAACTGAAAAATTAGCTTTTGAGCCTCTAAGTCAAGCCACTACACTTCTCCATCAAACACATGAGAAAAGATATGGAGAATCAGGGGTCTGGGAAAGCAAGTTGGAAACACAAATAGTTTCTTTTGCACGGGTGCCATCTTATCCCTAGAGAATAAGAAACAGCTAATAAATTAGTGTTCATCCTCCTAATGATGAAGTTGTTTGACGAGTAAAGGAGGTCTTTTTCTCCCTAGAAAAATAAAGAGTTAAAGGTGGGAGATCCTCAGTATTTACTTGATGGCATTGGTTCATATAAACTTTGATAGTTAACAACAGCTACAGAACTTGCCCAAGTATTTCTGTTAGATAAAAGGAGGGGGGAAGTTTCTAATGACAAGCTGTACTGGAAATGGAAGATAAATTTGGGTATTTGCAGGCACTGTTCTTTCTGAGTAGATGCCTGATGTTTTTCTTAGAAAAGAAATTTGGATTAGGTTCTCTGGCTCAGAGTTCTTAGGATTCATTTGGCTTTTACAGAGGTGGTATCAGCTCTGATTTAATGTAGCATAAGAGAACATATTAAAACTACATTTAGATTATTTCCTTCAGCCTTCTCCATCCCAGCCAATTTCACATTCATTTGCTAATTTGGAAACAGACTGCATATCAAAGGAAGGCTGGAGGCAATAATGAAGGCTGCAAATGTTTGCTGTTTCAATAGTTACTGTTTTGATTTCTGAAATAGAGGGAAACTGTCACTATTAACAAACAGTGGAAGGAATTACATGAATAAAGAAAAAAGAAAGACAAACAAGCAAAACTTGTTCTTTGAAAGGTAGATTACGCATGCACATACTAAGCAGAAAACCTTTCCCAATATGAAGTGAAGCACATTGCAAATCTGATGTCAGAATCGGATGCTCCATGTTCCTGCTTGAGAAATGATGTTTGCTACCGAGTATTTGTGATACAGTCAAGATGTAGTTAGTGCAATGCTTTTTTTCCCCGCACCGATGGTCTGATTAAGACAATGATACACACGTTTTGAAATACAAGGCGGCGAAACCATCCACTGCTTTCTTAATCTTCCTAGTCCTCACTGTGATATCAAATAGCAACAAGTGGTAGCAAATTTACTTCAGAATGGATGTTCTTTTCATCAATATCTGATTAAATAACCCAATGCATTCCACCAAAAGAAAAAAACCAAACCCCACATGTTTTAAACTAAGGGATTAACACAAAGCTTAAATAAAACCTCAGGTATTTCCAAACCTTTAAATGTCATCCAAGGTCTGAGCAAAGACTGATTTCAGCGAACACTTTAAGATTTAAAATGGCCTATATTAGTCCATGATACAGTAGACTGCTATGATTTGTTTTCAGTGTTCATGTGGGATGTATTTGGTTTGGAAAAAGGTCTCTCAAGCTGAAAGATATGTTTCCTGATGTCATGATACTGTTAATGTGCCATAAAAATGATTTAGCAGTAGGGATCAATGTACTGCATTCTAACAAGACAATAAAATAGCCCCTACGGTATCCCATCCATATTACAGGGTCCTCTTAAGAAAAGGAAAAAAAAATTGTTCATATATAAACTATTTGGATTCTCTATAGAAGAAAGATATATTTCAACAGGCTAGTACATTTTAACAGCCTTGAAAAGGTCAATACGGTGCCACAACCCTCAAGGTTTTGAGCTGGCTAGATGCTTATACAATGTTCTAGTGTTTTTACAGTCATGTGAATACTGTATGTGAATATATGAGGTATGATTGTCTGTGTGCCACAACAGATTTTTAGATTTTTATCTGCAGAAAGGTTAAAAACTAAAGGAAACAGAAAAAGTGTACACATTAAAGAATAAATGTTATCTACTGAGCAAAAGCAGTAATTTCAGAATATCTGAGAGGAAATTTAGTAGTTCTAACACTATAGATCCATAAGAAATAATCCAAAACATCCAGTGAAGTGTTAGTATATTATAACATCATTAATGCCTTTTCTGCAAAATCTTATTTGTAAGATATTTTCAAAGATTCGTTTTTATAAAGGAAATACTTAACGTCTTTCAGTTCAGTAATAGTCCTGCTCTACCCACTCATGTCAGTTATTTTCAAGACTTGAGTTTCATGCTTTTCAGAAGCTTCCTCTCCAAAGAAATAAAGAGCTTATTTCAGATGCTAGAATACATTAAGAAGTCAGATATAGTCTCAGGTTTCCTGAAACTAGTTGCTACATACTCAGATGAAGCTGGGCTGTAATGCTTCTGCTTTGCTTTTGCCATTTCTCCGGCCCCTTATTAACCAGTGTGCTGGTTTTGGTGGGGATAATTTTCTTCATGGTGGCTGGTACAGGGCTGTGTTTTGGGTTTGTGCTGGAAACAGTGCTGATAACACAGGGGTGCTTTGGTTCCTGCTGAGCAGCGCTTACACAGAGCCAAGGCCTTGGCTGCTTCTCACACCACCCCACCAGCCAGTGGGATGGGGGTGCACAAGGGGTTGGGAGGGGACGCAGACAGCACTGCTGACCTCACCTGACAAAAGGAATATTCTGTACCATGTGATGTCATGCTCAGCATATAAAGCTGGGGGAAGAAGAAGGAAGAGGGTGAACTTCTGGGGTTATGGTATTTGTCTTCCAAAGTCACTTTCCTGGGGATGGCTGAACCCCTGCCCGTCAATGAAAGTGGTGAATGAATTCCTAGTCCTGCTTTGCTTGCATGTGTGGCATTTGCTTTCCCTATTAAACTGTCTTTATCTCAACTCATGAGTTTTCTCACTTTTATTCTTGTGGTTTTCTCTCCCATCCCACCAGGGCAGAGTGAGCGAGTGGCTGCCTGAGGCTTAGTTGCTGGCTGGGTTAAACCAGGTAAGCTGCAAAATAAAACTCAGGTGTGAATTCAGTCACACATATGTGTGTGCTAATCACTGCCATCCCTGTACAGTCTATTATTTCTTTATTACATACAGGTTTGAGATTCGGCTTAGAACCAAAATTAGCAGAGAAAGTTAAATCAAGCTGTTCTGGGAGTATCTAACTTCGTCTCAAATGTATAGACTTTGGCAATGTAGAACAATTTACACTCTCTCATCCCAAATAACTGGGAAATGAACCTCTGCCCACACCAAGGTCAGTGCAGAAGGAGGGGGAGGAGATGTTACAGGCACCAGAGCAGAGATTCCCCTGCAGTCTGTGGTGAAGACCATGGTGAAGCAGGCTGTCCCCCTGCAGCCAATGGAGGTCAACAGTGGAGCAGATATCCACCTGCAGCCCATGGAAGACCCCACACTGGAGCATGTGGAGGCATACAAATGATGCTGTGACTCCATGGGAAGCCCGTGCTTGAGCAGGCTCCTGGCAGGACCTGTGGCCCCGTGGAAAGAGGAGCCCACGCTGGAGCAGATTTGCTGGCAGGACTTGTGACCCCGTGGGGGACGCAAGCTGGAGCAGTTTGGTCCTGAAGGTCTGCACTCTGTGGGAGAGACCCATGCTGGAGCAGTTCATGAAGAACTGCATCCTGTGGCAATGCCTCATGTTGGAGAAATGGTGGAGGACTGTCTCCCATAAGAGGAATCCCATGCTTGAGCAGGGGAAGAGTGTGAGGAGTCTTCCCCTGAGGACTAGGGAGCAGCAGAGACAACATGTGATGAACTGACCACAATCCCTATTCCCTGTCCCACTGCACTGCTTGGGGGGAAGGAGGTACAGAAATCCAGATGAAAGTTAAGCCCAGGAAGAAGGGAGGGGTGGGAGGAAGGTGTTTTAAGACTTAGTTTTTATTTCTCATTATCCTACTCTGAATTAATTGGTAATAAATTAATTTTTTTCCCCAAGTCGAGTCTGTTTTGCCTGTGATGGTAATTGGTGAACAATCTCTCCCTGCCCTTATCTCGACCCATGAACTTTTCATTTTATTTTATCTCCCCTGTCCAGCTGAGGAGGGGAGTGATAGAGAAGCTTTGGCGGGCACCTGGCCACCAGCCGGGGTCAACCCACCACAAAATGCTTAGTGTAATTTTTGGCCTCATTTTTAATATATGGTAGTTTCATTTTCTAAGAAAATACTGTTTCTAATATGGTTTCTAATGGTGCCTACAGGATATTTTTCTTTAAATTAACTGTATCTTTAACTGTGTATCTGCATAAACTCAGTTTAGGAACCAAGAAATACAAGGCATTCATTTGATCATTCTTCTGTTCCATGTGTGTGAAAGCTTATAAATTAACAAGTAGGAAAAGATCACACTGATTATTAAAACCAACCACCTGCCCAGTCAAAATTCAGTGACTCCTTGTGTCATATTTGCTGTAGAAAAATACACTTACTCCTAAGAAAATCATGACTGAAGCAAATAAAATACCTTTTTCCTTAGAGGTCCTAATCAAACATCTGTGAGAAATACATGGACAACTTTGACAGGAAATAAATTATTGTTATTCACATTTACATACCTTTTCTTCATACTTTTCCATTGGAAATGTAGATTATAATGCATTTTTACCTGTAAGGTAATTTTACCCCAAAGTAGTTTTTTATCCCTTTTACTTTTCCTGTCCCTTTGGGGTGCTGATGAGTCACCACCACCATCCAGATTCAACCAGGCCAACTGAAACTGAGTTTTACATTTCAGGGAGTTAACGTTTGCTGATAGGTATACAACTCATTCTCCATAAATTATATGCCAGAACTGTTGGGAGTCCCCATCTGTTCATTTTGCCATGGGCAGCTGTCCAACCAGACTGGTGCAGGATGGAGAAGAATCATAGAATCCCTAAGGCTGGAAAGGACCTCTAAGATCATCAAGTCCAACCGTCAACCTAACACCATCATGCCTGCTAGACCATGTCCTGGAGTGCCACGTCTACACGTTTTTTGAATGTCTCCAGGGACGGCTATTCAACCACCTTTGTGGGCAGTCTGTTCCAACACTTCACGATTCTTTCTGTGAAAAAGTTTTTCCTAATATCCAATCTAAACCTCCCCTGATGTAACTTGAGGCTATTCTCTCTCCTCCTGTCACTTGCTACTTGGGAGAAGAGACCGACACCCTCCTCACTACAACCTCCTTTCAGGTAGTTGTAGAGAGCGATCAGGTCTCCCCTCAGCCTCCTCCTCCAGACTAAACAAGCCCAGTTCCCTCGGTCACTCCTCATAAGACCTGTGCTCCAGCCCCTTCACCAGTTTTGTTGCCCTTCTCTGGACATGCTCCAGCAGCTCAATGTCCTTGTATTGAGGGGCCCAAAACTGGACACAGTACTAAAGGTGAGGCCTCACCAGAGCCAAGTACAGGAGGACTATCACTTCCCTACTCCTGCTGACCACACCATTCCTGATGCAGGCCAGGATGCCACTNTGGCCTCGGCCCATCGATCCAACCTGTCCAGACCTCTCCGAAGAGCCTTCCTACCCTCAAGCAGACTGACACTGCCTCCCAGTTTGGTGTCATCTACAAACTTGCTGAGGGTGCACTTGCTGAGGGTCCCCTCGTCCAGGTCATCGATAAAGGTGTTGAACAACGTCGGCCCCAAGACCGAGCCCTGGGGAACACTGCTAGTGACCGGCCGCCAACTAGATTTAACACCATTCACCACAACTCTCTGGGCCCGTCCTTCCAGCCAGTTTTCTATCCAGCAAAGAGTGTACCAGTCCAAGCCATGAGCTGCCAACTTTTCTAGGAGAATGCTGTGCGATACTGTATCAAAGACTTTGCTAAAGTCCAGGTAGATGACATCCACAGCCTCTCCATCATCTACTAGACGGGTCACCTGATCATAGAAGATCAGGGGTAGGACTGGTAGCAGCAGCTGCAGCACACAAGGAGCTTGAGGGTCCTTGTCAAGTGCAGGATGCTGGTGGCCCTCCAGCAAACTCCACTCCGGGATGGGGATGGCAGGTTGTCTGTGCCTCCAAACTAAGGCCACCCATAGGAGATAACACAGGACCGAAGCCCTCATTGGGGTTTTGTGAGTAATCAGCAGTACACAGTGAACACGACCAATGAACTGAACAAGCCAGCTAGTCTTTTTGTGCTGCCTGTCCATGAGAACTTGAAGAGGGGCCCGGGAAGTGCAGTCATGCCTTTTTAGGATTGTCATAAACATGGAGAGGAGTGAAAAAAAAAAAGCAGCTCTGTCGGTGCCTGTCCAAAATATATCCATTATCAATGATTATAGTTGGTCCTAGTTGTGCAAGGAAATGTATGTTATACACTTCTGTTCTTCCCTGACAACTTACTTTAGTAAAGACTTTTTTATCTTCTTTCAACTCAAGTTGCAGTGAATATTTACTGCCTGTGAGGAGACACCAGCCTCCCCCAGACCCCTTTTTAAAATTAAAATAAAAAACTATTGAAAATTGAATCAAATTTTAAGAAACCTAGATGCCTAGGAAACTTCCATTAGTTTCTTCAAATTGCTACCCCCATTACCACAGTGCAGAACGGAAACGTGGAAAAGTCATTGCTGTTGCACTCTGAAAGGCTCCTATTTCTTTGGCTCCCACAAGATTACTTATAGAAAGAATATACCAGAACTGTAATACAATAAGCTATAATGTGAAACAACTGTAAGCACTTGAAGACTTTTATTACAGATGGCACACTGGTCTTTTAAAGAATTAAACCGTAATTTATAGAAGAAACTGTCAGATACACAGGACCTAAATGGTATTTGAGCACACAGCTTGCTTGCTTACTTGTAGGGATATCAATCAATTTATTAAGAATTAATCTGCACCCCAGTGTTCTCCTTAAACTGCCTAATGTTTTGGCAAGCTACTTGAAAGGGTTCAATAAGAATTTATAAGGGCAGCTTGGAAACAGGATTTTTTTTTTCTGGCTCAACAAAGGGGATACTGTTTCCCCTCTGAACGTATCTCTGTTATAGTTTAACACAGTAATGGATAGGTTTGCCAAAAATCACAGTTTTTAACGGCCTTCAGCGAAACAGTAGATTTGTCTTTGCCTTCATACTGTGTCCTGCATTTATGCTGTTAGAATTGCTCTTAATCTGCCTGGAAGTATCAAATGCCCTTGGCCTTGAGAACACAAACTTGCACACACACTAAAAAGTACAGTTTGTAGAGTAACCACATTTTTCCGTGCATGCAGAAGAGCAAGCAGGAATGAAACTAAAGGATCTAATTTCGAGTATTTTCCAGCTCTTGACATAAAAATGGCAAGAAGGCCTGGGCAAATTTAAAATGTGGTATTCATATTGCCTCCATAAAATGTGCTAAAATTGCTTGAATGATGTCACTTGAGCAACACATCCAAGCTACAGATATTTTTGAACTCTGAGAACACTTAATGTTTGGCACTGACCGCAGATATGTAGGATGTGCAAGGCTGCTCACAAAAAATCAGCTTATAGCTATCTCAAGCCATTAGTAAACAACGCATGTCTTTGACTACAAACAGCAGAAAGTGGTATCACACATGCTATACAAAGTTATTGCAACTCTCTGGTTTTCAAACATTTCACTTTGACAAAAGCAATCAATAAAACATCAAAGTGGTATTTGGAAAGCATGAACCCTTATTTCTTTGGCATTAAGTTCAAGGAAAAAATAAACAGATAATGGTTATCAATGGTTTATCAGTTCCTAGGACTTTTTTACTTTTTTTCCCTAGAGTAAATGTGTGTGTGCACACACACACATGCACACACACATATCTCCATTTTAGAGTACTACAGGAATAGACTTAGTAGAAACAGCTTATTTTGGACTCCACTCATGAGAAAGCTGTTTGGTATGAAACATGAATTTTGTTCTCCATTTTGTGAAAAATCTCAGGGGGAAAGGAACTTGGCCATTTGCGCAGTCAGCTTCATTGTTTTTCACTCCAGTGGCAAAGTCCTCTAACATATCAAATGGAAAAGAGGACTTCCATTTCTAGAAAAACTTGAAGACTGCAACAGTTGGAAGTCTTTCTCCCTTTCATCTGCTGTTAAATCAGTGACATTCTGATACTTTAGGAATTTTAGTTTACTAAGGGAGTTTTTGTATGGGCTTCTTTTGTTTATTATTATTGTTTTAATTTATTTTAAAAAAAAAATCTTTTCCTCTTTCCCTCTCTTTCCTTTTAGAATCCACCACCCAGTGGCTAGTCCACTGTGTCCAGACAGACTATTTACAAGGTTAGAGACTTATACTTTGCAGCAGGATTTTCAGGGTCACCCCAAAACTTCAGAAGAGGAAGATTGATTTATATCCATGATTATCTTAAATAATGGAATATTTTTTACTTTATCCATTTAAATCTTAGAGCTGTCATTTTACTTAGATACTTATTACATTCATCATATGTTAAAGCTAAATGAATAAAATGCACTTCAAAATTACTGATATTAATAGGAGAAAACAAATAGACTGCTTAATTGCATAACACTAGACAGATAAGATTGATCTACTGTAAAACAAATTTGCCACTGTTTCTGGCTAAAGAAATATAAGGCCATAGCAACTGTGAAATCCTACCTAACAATAGTTTTATTCTAATGTCAATAAAATCAGAATTACTGTTTTTTTGGACAGTATGTTTCAACCAGCACATTTTTGTCAAACAGTTCTTATAGATTCATCTAAATTGAAGAGCAAGCAAAGAATTTTAAAGGTGAAGCTGTGCCCTTGAAGAGCAGCGCACACTCTCTGTTCCCTGTGTCTTCTACCTTATTAATTCAGAACTTTGCATGAAAAAAGTGTCAGTAATTAGCCTTGACATGGACCAGTGCCAGGCTTTTCTATCAAGTTTCTTTCCTGTTTATATTTGAATTACTCAGGGGCTGCCTCTGTGTGCCCTTTGGTCTCAACAAATGTGTTTTTTTCCCTTACTCTCAGGGTACAAAGAATGTAATCTTACTTGACTGGAGTCTGCTGAACATCATATTATTTCCTTGACTCAGTTGAAGATTCACAAGCTGGGGTAGAGAAAAATGGTTCTGCTGAATATAGGCTTCAACAGTAAGAGGATTTGCTCTTCAGAGAAGTGTTGCTTTGCCTGAAAACCTTTTGCTCTGCATTGTTCTAAAATTTTGTCTAAAAGAATCAGTATAGTTGGATGATGAGGCTTCCAGTTACTGGTTCTTTTCCTCTGCAAATTTGGCACATAAGGGACGGCTAATCCTGGGTGAGAATCACAGTCCACCTAGTCTGCTGTCTTATTTATGCCCAGACATATGAGAGTTTTACCTTTTTTACTGTAAGTAAAAACTTTGCTGTAAGTACATGTCTAATTAAGAAACAGAAGGCTGTGCACAGAACATTTGATTCAGGAAGAATATGGTGTTCTTTTAGTAAATAAAGTTATTAACTTTTGTATCTGTGACTACTCAGAGCCCATTTGAGTTGTTACTAGGTTTCACCTGATGACCAAAAACTATTATCATAATATAAAGGAAAGCACAAGGAAATAAAACCTATATAAACGTTATTTTAAATCATAGAAACTGCTGGTGAATTATTTTTCCAGAGTAGGTATCACAATGTACTTTGAGGTAAGTGGTCATATCTAAAGGTTACAAGGCACCCTTCCCTGGAAGATTAACTCATAATATCCATAGAGAACATGATGGCAATACCTGAAAACACTTTAGGAAACAAGAGATCTAATTTTTTACTTTATTTCTAAATATAAGCCTAAAAGAGAATTCTGAAATCCAAGCTCTCCCTTCTTCATTTTTGCGCTGGACATTTTGTACCTGTAAAGTGACTTGCTTTTCCAAGAACCTCAACCTACCAAGGTATCAGATCATGTGTGTAATGGATAAAAAATTACTTGTTCAGATATCAGATTTTTTACAAGACAGAATTCAATTAAGATTTTAAAAGTGTTTCTGAACTATATAAAGATGGTCAGTTATCCTGAAATCTTTCCAGTATTGCAAAACCTTCTGAATGTCCATGAAATGTCATTGAGAACTATTAATTCTTGTTTTTCAGGATTTGGCTTGCCCGGGTCATGACATCCACCTTTGGAAGCTCTCACCTAAAATGTTTTCAAAACTGGGACCTGGTCTAAAAATCGACAAAAAGTTAAGCCACGGAGAAGTGAATTATATGTATAATACTGTTTCTGTAACTCTTTATACTCATCGAATTGTAAATACATCTAAATCTCAACAAAGGCTCCTGAAACATGACATCAATCTGAATGCATATTTATACCTAAGTGATGTTTTTAGTGCAACCACAAGCCATTGGTGTAGCAGTGGTTTCATCTTTATTTTGTTCCTGATGTAGTCGACTGAGATTTTGTCATGGGATACAAAAAGGGCAGCAGTTGAAACATCCTGCAACTCATCTGGTTAGATATATTCCTAAATATGTTTTGATTGGATGACCTAATTGAGGATTGAACTAAAGTCCCCTGGCTTCTGTCTCAGTACTATCATAGGTGACTTTATGGGTCAACAACATGGTCTGAATTGTCTGTTCCCTGAGCAGACATAATTTTTCTCTGTCTAATTCCTCTTGCCTCCAGCTATTTACATAGGATCCTATAGATTTTTTGTGTGTGAACTCTAAAACTATCCCTCAGCTATCATTCTTTTTGTAAGGTTCACTGGTCTCAAAGCTATTGAATATGAACGCTGTTCTGGAAAATGTTAGGAGTGGAATTTTCTATACACACAAATGCATGCAATGCACAGACATATTTGGTGTCAGGAAAAGCATATTTGTGCATTTTTCCAGCCATACAGGAAACCATTTTGCATTTCAGAGAACTGGTTATGGCTAACTGAACTCTAAGCATGAATTTCAAATTACAGATTGTGAAGGTTAAAATAATAATAATAATAATAATAATAAAACCTAATAAGAAATTATCTTTCCACGCTGAAATATTCAGAGGTTAGGTCTTTCTATTACTGGGATACAATTGTCAGACTTCGTAACAACAGATTCAAGACAGAATGAGCTTGATGATTACACATTAGTTATTATTATTATGGTCTATTATTATTTTATACATTATATTCTATTGTGGTAATAATGGAAGATGATGTGCCTTGGGAATGAAGCATCCCTGAATCTCATTAGAAATTAAATATATAGAATGAGAATGTGAGAGATAAAATTGCTTTTCTGTCTGCCAGTGTAAATGGAAAGGTATATGACAGGAACGGAATAATGGGATGCTCTTAGCCCAGTAGTCTGTGTATGAACATCTCCCCTACCCACTGAAGAAAACAAAGTTTAACCTCATAGACACACACATACTCACACCAAGAAGGGAAATGCAATACTGAGGAAGGAGAGTTGACTAGAATTAGAATTTTCACATGGAAAAGATGGTAAATCTCTGTACTAGTTTTTTACCTTTGGGATCTTGGCATAAATCCAATCAGAGGTTCTAATTAAAATGAGTTTGATGGTCTCAGCTCAGTTCCTAATTGATGGCAGTTCACACTACAAAACACATCAGAATTCATTACAGTGCTGCTCAGCTGGCAATTTCTGCTCAGGGGGAGCAAGAGGAGGTAACTAATGTGGATTCCAGCAACTCTCTTGCATTTTAGGCATGGTGGTCCTTTCTGGGCAGTTGAAAAGGGGTCATCAACAGAGCATTATGGATCAAAAATCAAAGCACTGCTCTAGAATTAACTCAAAAGTAGAACAGTAAATGTATTCATTAGCCCCTTCTTTTAAGACTCAAAATAGGGAAATTATGACATGTTCCAAGGAGAAATCTGCACACTATTTCTCAGTCTTAAATGGTATATCCTGTTCTCAAAACACAATTCACTTAAAGCAGAATTTTCTGCTTATACTCTTACAAAAAATTTTACTCAACCTTATAGGAATTTTTTTTTTCTTCCAAAAATAATAAATAGCAAAATATTCATGTCATACTAAATATGCTGAAAAGAAAAAAGTAATTGCAAGTTTTAGGGTCAGCCAGTAGAAAGACCTTGTAACTAGCAGTATATAGTGACATGCACAATTCGCCACTTGGTGAAAAAAACAGTCTTTATATTTGGGTTTGTTTTCCTGACCTCATCAGCTCCTTCTCTAAACTTCTTGATATAAAGTTTCCCAGAATCAGAGAGCTCAGATAATCTGCTGTGCATTGTACCTTTGGGGCATTTGTGCAAACTGCTCCTTCTTCAAAGAATTTTTATCACTGCTAGTAATATATATACTCTCTTACTACTAATGATTTTGGATGGAACAAAATGGAACTGCTACCTCTACACAGAGCATTTTGCCTTATCTTCACCAGATCCATAGAATGCCTTTTCTTTTGAGGGAGTCTTATCTAATCTTCCTGGAGAAGCACTAAGAATGGCCTCATTTGCCTCAATGTTCTCAAAATAACAGACTAGAAATCTAAGGTTTAAGTTTAGATGCCAGATTAGATGCAGATTACATATAGGTCTCAGATGCTGTGCCTCAGCTTCTTTTTTTTTTTTTCCTTTTATTCTTACAGAATAAAAGACAACACAGAGCTAAGATACCAAGGACAAGGAAAAGAATCTTGGACATAACACAAGATCTGCTATCCATGCACAATAATGACATATTACAGTCAATAACTTTGTCTGAAGTAATTATAGATTTGTAACATGCCTCTGACATTTTATCTTAACACTACAGTGATGCGACTTCATGTCCTGCTTTTGAATACCTAGAAGGTCCTGGGATGGGTTTTCTGAAGCATCTGCATGCCTTGCTCCTCTTGATTTCCAACCAACTGCTACAACTCATGTGCTGAAATAACTACAACAATCCAGGACATTCATTCAGGCACTCTGTTTGCCCAAAAGAAAAGCAGCCATTAATTTGTGCCAGGTGCACTTTTTCTGCTTGGTGAGCGGTGTTACCTGCAGGATATATAATTTTTTACAGGGACAGCACTCACTTCCTAGTTGCTTCTGGACACAGTTCAAGCTGTTGACAAGGTCTCCCTGTAGTTCTGGTCATAAGTCTTGACAGAAAGAAAATTAAAAACAGGAGTGTTCCTGATGCTAATATTATTTTCCCTTTGTAGTCAAATTAATTCTATGAATTGAGAGCTTTAAAGCACATTACAAAGACTCTTTCTTACATTAAAAATAATAGATATGCAACCATCAGCAAAATAGGCTTCTGTGGAAAAATGTTGCTTTTTGGGGTTTCAACAATTTTTCCTCAGTTTCATCTGATAAACATTTCTGTTCCTTCAGGTGACATTCACCACAGAGTGGCAAAGGTACATTATTGTTTACTTTGACAACAAATTCTCTACGTTGTTTTAAGGATGGTACTCTAAAATAGTAAATATAAAGGCAACATGAATACTTTATGGTACAGATACTGTGCTGTATAAAAAGATAAATAAGCTTCATTTGGTCTTTAAAGAAAATGTGTCTTGGTTTTTGGCTGGGGTAGAGTAAATTTTCAGAAGCAGCTGGGAGGGGTCACAGCCAGGACAGCTGAACCAAACTTGCCAAGGGAGGGACCTGGCAGGGCAGGAGGGGTCGCTGCTTGGGGACTGGGCTAGGCATCGGTTTCTGGGTGGGGAGCAAATTGCATTGTTTATCATGTGCTTTGTATATTCTTTTATTAGTATTGTTGTTATTTTCCTCTCCCTTTGCTGTCCTATTAAACTGCCCTTATCCCAACCCACGAGATTTACCTTTTTCTTCTCGCTCTCTTCTCCACCCCATTGACAGGGCAGGAGTGAGTGAGTGGCCGGCTGAGGCTAAGCCATGACAACATCTTATTGGCCTGTTGATAGACATACATGAATCAGATCCATACTTGCAAATTGCATGCATTTTGAGAAATAAATTATGTCCATACAGTATGTGCCTTTTTAAATTGGCTTAGCATCTTCAAAACATTATTTTGTCTAACATTTGTGTTAACAAAAATATCTCAGAGCACTTGAATTACAAACTGTCTATCCAGAATGTCATCTAGAGGGACATAATAATGAAACAAAAAATGAAGCAACATTTCTTGTTGCATTATCCCACTGCCCTGGGGCGATGCAGGGTCTGTCTCCCACTATCTCCTGACCTCCAACTGCTCCATTTTATTACAGCATTACCTTTCCCACTTATATTCCTTTTTAATTGTGCATCTTTTTTCAAAACACTCATCCTTTACTTCCTAATCACCACTGAGTACTTTTGCTTCAGCTTTTACTTACATATCACTCCTCGATCCAATTTATTCCACAGACTGCAAGTATTTCTATGTCTGGAATGTAATTTTTGTTTGCCACACAAGTTTAGCTTCATCCCTGAGGCTGTTCAGAGACCTATACTACACAAGTTAATATTATCCACTGTTTTTTCAGATGATGGTTGAGTACTGTCTACAGTCTGTTAACAGGGAGAAAACTTAGCAGGGATCATGCTATTCCATATACGCGAAGCTCTCAATTTCCTGTTTCCCATCGTGTGTTTTGTATCTGTTGTGAAAGCCTCGTAATAATATTGGACTACTTCACTGACTTCATAGCACAAGATTTTTGCTTCTGCAGATGAAGAAGAAATACTCATGGGAATTTTAAATAACTTGGGAGAGTTGTACAACAAAATTAAAGTGTAGCTGGACTTGCAGACTGAGATTCTGGGTTCCAGCTCAGTGACTTACTTAAAATTTTTTAAAGGAATTGATGCATTTCACTAATTTTTAATAATTTAAAAGTTAAATTTAATTTGAAATTTTCCTGAAATGCAGTTTTAAAAAAAATAAAATGAATCTTTTATTTTTTATTTGAGTTTTATTTATTTTTGTGAGTGAGTCTTCACTCACAAAATTCTGAATTAAACATGATTTTTTCTCTTCCCAAGCAAAGTAGAAATTAAGCTTCATTTTTTTGCAGGTTGAGCAAAAGCTCCAGTCGAACAACACCTCCCAATGTAAAAAAAATTCAGTACTGAAATCTGAATTGTAATCCAATCTTCACTAGCCACATACAAAGCATGAGCTGTATAAACTTTTATGTACACATCTAACACCACACACAGTCTCTAAATTTCTCATGCAGAGCTATGACTTTTTATTCCATGTTCAAAATTAAAACAATCTCTCATCTGCAACCATCAGTTGAATGATTAAAAGCATTAATCTAGGAGGTCTGGGTTTCAAAGCTAAAAAACCCTTCCTGGCTTTAGTCCCAGTGCTATACTAATGTGTCTGCAAGGAGGTGGGGAAAGCTAAGGGGTTTTGGTTTGGGTGGGTTTTTTCCTCCATCTGGGGCTAGGAAGACCATTTGTAGCATATGTCCTACATCTGGCAGTAGCGCACTGATAAACATGTGTAGCAGCGGGAACCCAATTATCCCTGTTGCCCTTTTTAGAATTACTATGAATTGTGTTCTTCTAGGCAGCGGAAATAACACATGAAGGCAAAAGGCGCTGTTCTAAAGTTTCCACATTTCCTGGCACAAATCCACGAATTACATGCAATAACACTCTCGCAAAGAATCTTTTGCTACTTAAAGTGTGGCAGGGCCTGCATCACGTTTCAGCTATATACCTTGCAAGCACTGCATATAATGGCCAGTGCAGAGAAAAACCACTAACATGTAAAGAAAGCAATTATGACTATTTCAAATCAAATTTTAATCAACTAAAAAAAATATATATATATTCTGAAAATTAATATTTCTCATTTTGTCTCATCTTAACTCCTTTTCATTATTAGATCCTAGATCTCTTCTTCCCTCCAATCCTCAGGCTATGGCTGGTTTTAGCTCACTGAGCCCACGTTGCTCTGTGTTGCAGATGATCTACATCAGCATGCTCAGAAACTCAGAGCAGGGGATAGGAAGCACTGAGGCCTATGTCTTTCCTACTCTCACGTCCTTATTTGTAGGACAGTACAGACAATAGCCTGTGAGTATTACAGAGACTCTGCTTCTGTGCTAGATAATTTGAAGAAAATGAAATCTAAAATACAGAGAAATATAAAACTTGTAATATTTTGATTAAATCATAGTTCTGAATGAATTGTACTTCTACACATTTTCATTTAAACAATTTTTGAAGTCTCCTCCTGTTCAAAATGATGAATTTATTGAGATTAATTTTCAGATATATTTGCCAACTTGTATATAATTGTACTACTAAACATAATTCAAAATAGTATACCTCCATACTCCAGACACTTACTGTATAATTAGAAACTGGCTTTTCAGTTTAACATTTATTATTTTTATCTGTCTGTCTCATTGCCCTCTGTTTCAGATTGAGCCATGATAACCCAGCACTATGTTGCTATATAGAAAGGAAATAATATCCCCAATGAGTTTCTCATTATGAAAACACATAGATTATTTTCACAAATTTTATGCCTATATTTACTATTTACCTAGCTGCTCAGATGACTGAGTTGTGTGAACAGCGTAAAACCTTTCCTCATAGATAAGCTGGTGTAAATCTAAAGTTAAGGCATTTACTCCAGCATCAGCATTTTAGCAGTTTTTCTTCAGCATAAAAAGAAAACAAGGAGGTGACCAACTACAACGGCTTCTTACTGGCTGCTTCTATGTGACCTGCAGAAAAATTGGGGAAGCAGAGAATTGTTTTGAGCTCTGGAGAAAAAAAATGTATTAATTGACCTCATCCTTTTTTGCTTCCCATCTCTCTCCATCCCACTTTGGAAGTTCAGTTGTGTTCACCAGCTGGGGTGTTTGGGAGCAAGGGAAGCAGTTCTCCACAAAACATCAAGAGGGAGCAGTCCAGGATGTATTGGAGTAGGCACGTGCTTTGAAAAAATAAAGCATGTTGGTGTTTGCTATGGTTAGCCTAGAGAAATGATTCTTAAATGATATGTATCCATACATTTTTTTACTATCACTGTTCCGAAAGTCCCAATTGCAACTACCATAAAAAATCTTTATTCCTGGACATATGAACACTTGCATGTACTGGTTTTCATACCAGTTTCATATTTGAGTTATTTCCAAGTTTGAAATGAGATAAAAATGGTTTTATTTCAGTAAATGATCATCACTGAATTAACACGGAAACAACCACAGTGCCATGGGCACTGGGTACTAACCAGGGTACTAGGCTTTGCGTCATTCTTTGTGAAGGAAGGTAAGTATTACTACACTTATTTTAAAGGCAGTAAATCCAAGGGTAGATACCTAAATAACCCATGGGATGACGTTGCCAAGAGCTGCCACTGGAGCTGGGACCAGGATGTGAAAACGCTCTCCCCTAGCCCTGACGCTTATAGCCTGCAGTGCAGCTGCAGGCTTCCAGCATTTGATCAGAGAGCTTAAAAACATACAGATGGTGGAAATGTTCATCCACCAGAGCTTAAACTGATCATTAGTCTCCAGGGGAATATGACAAAACCTATGCAGAAGTGGAAATGTAGCATGCTACATTTTCTCCCATACCTCCCAACTCCTGTGTTCGCCATGCCTGGCAAAAGCTGCCACTGGGCACCTTCCCCACTTATCTGATGGGGTGTGACAAAGATCCCACATTTCATAATGATGTTCATTCCTGTCAGCTAGCTGGGATGTGGCTTGAATCTTAGGACTTTTTCCCTAGAAATCTTAATGAATGGTTCTGGCCACTGTCCATGACAGTGGTAGTAATTCCAGGGAGGGCATATAGGTAGCTGCTGCACCATGAAATATCATCACGGTTCTTATCTCCTTTTTTGACTTCTCTTTGTTCCTTTATATAACAGTTTAACTAGATACAAAGAACTTGCCAGAGGAGATAGAAATTTCTCAATTTCTTTAAATGCACTGTACTTACATATTCTGTATGTTCACAAAAGTTTAGACTACCATCACGAAAGCACCCATCATGAAAGCACCAGTGAAATACAGCAACTATACTGGATGGGTGCCATTAGGGAAAGAAATAATATTTAAATGAAATTAGACAGAGATCTCAGGTACACAGAATATAAATATGTAATTTGGAATTTCACCAAGACACTAGGGCTAACACCTTGAACTTGGCACATGCAAGATTTTTAAACAACCACAAATTTTATGAGGATCTCAGATTTCACCTCCCCTTTAAAGGACTGGTTCCCCAGTGGAAAAATATGGTGAGAGGCTGATTTTTTATTAGTTCAGGTGGGAATTTGGCCTTTGGTTTTTATTTCATTAACTTAACAGAATCGCAGCAACACTCATGCATAGAAGTTGGTGGTAAACAAAATTTTTTTCCCGAAAGTTTTACTGGGAATTCACTGCAAGAACCAATTAATCCAAACACATCTTACCGATGAAGTGAATTAAAAAGAAATGACGTAAGTCTCACAGAGGTTTATTAAATTTTGTAGGAAAATTAAAAATAATCTGATTTGTAAAATTCTCCTCCAGAACTTAAAAAGACCCCAAAACAGTCAGAGGAAAGAGAATGATTAAATAGTTTGAATACAGTAAGCATCCCGTATAAAAACTTTGCTTACTAATTTGAATTTATTTATAGTAAAAGTTTTTGTAGAGAGAGATGCTGTCTTTTCTATTTTTTACTGGGAATACTGCAATTAGCGGAAGTCAGAATAAATCCAGTAAGTGATAATAATTCTTTTAGATACAGAGATCCTTAATGCTTGGGCACCTTATCGATTTAAGCAAGGTTGATTTCAGACAGATAATTTGCAAATCTTAGCTAACCAACTTCAGTGCTGCTGCAAAGAAGACTAAGAGAGAGGCATTGTTTTTAAACCAGTAGGTGCAACCTCCGTCAAAGAAATCTTTGCAGGCTCTAATAAAAGAATTTTATATATGTTCAGTATCACATTTGTATATTGAAATAAGGCAAGAACTAAAATGTACACAATTTTATAGTGTATGGTCTGCAAGTGGTTTTAGGGGGAAGTTCACACTTTTCTCATTAAAGCTGGTTGGAAATACATCTTCCAATTAATGTGGTTTTTTTTAAGTATTGTGAGAAGTTGAACATCATTGGAAAAAATGAGCTTGCAGGGTTTCAACAATCAGCTCTGGCAAGATTTTCAACATGCCACATGTGCATGCGTGAACATCTATGCTACACAATTAACTAATAAATCAGCATCCTCCTCTGTTTATGGCACTGATTAAAAATTGGAGCCAAGTTTTTCATAGCAACATGAAGTAAAGCCATTTTTTTCGGGGGTGGGGGTGTGTGTGTGTGGGAGGGGGTGTGTGTGTCCAGGTGGTGATTTATAAACTATAGAGAGCATGATGTCATTTGGAAAACTCAACCACATTGCAGCTAATGCAACTGTTCTGGTATGGAACAATAACTGCAAGCATAAGTTCTAGTTCAACTTAACATGTAATTTCACTTTATGATTATGCAACTGAGATGACATAAGAAGTAATGACCTGAATCTTATTTGCATACATTCCTAATTTCCCCAGCAGCACAGTTGTGTACCATGATGTCAGACCACACAACGGATTGAGATCCTGACCAAGCACATCCAGACTGGCCCAGTGCCAGGTTTGGGAGGAGGAGAAGCTGCTGATGGCTGCACCAGACTTACACAGTACCAAAAAGAGGCCAGGAATCTGCTTTGCTTAATTCTATTTCATCTCTTCTGATTCCACACTTCCCCAAACACCTTCTGATCTACTTCATTTTTCATTAAACCTGAACTCAGAACATTGTTTTTGAAAGTTGTAAAATGTGATCACCAGAGGCACTGGGTTAAAGCAACAATGAACTCAGCAATGTACAGCGTGTGCATTTCAACACAATGTTTCTTTGTTCAATAATAATATGAATAATTAAATATTTCATTGCCTCTCAATACATTGAATAAACACATTCTTGAGAAGAGATGTTCAAGACCAGCCAGAAGAGGGTGAACAGATAGATACACTTTTCTAATAGCTCAGCACAGTTGTAAGAACATTCTGTTGACTTCTTTTTTTCTTGCAAAGTGGTGGCTAGAGTCTGGTGAACATGAAAATATACTACATGTCACTTGAGAATGCTAGGGTTAGAAAATATCACAGCAGCAAACAAATTCAAATAGCCCAATTTGAAAAGTGTTGCATATTTAATGGTTACATCTATGTTACCATTAATGACTAGCTTCCCTGGTATAGAAATCTGACTAAATTAGCCACAGTGAGTGAAATTCAGTGACAAAAGTCACAGACCTAAATGGGACAAGAATTGTATTCTGCATGTGCAGAACACGTGGCAAAACAGGTTCAGCCTCTCTCTATAATCCTCCTTAAAACATGATACTGAGTAAGCAGATATTTTTCTTATTTCAGTGTAGCATACCTGATTCTTAAAATGAGACTTTAGCTCTTGGGAAAGTTGATGGTATATAATTTCCTCTCATTTAGACAGATTGCTTGGAGAAGCATGCTAGCAATAAAGATAAGCTTTATTTATCATAATTATAGTGACTTGTTCTTTTAATTAATTTTCCAATTCACGCTAATGTTTATATATTAAACAATTTACATTACTGCTTAGTGGAAGTAATATTGATATTACTCTTATTTAAAAAAATAATCTCCGTTTATGGTATAAACATACACAAATGTGTAATATAATTTAGGAAATCTGCTTTGCGTACCATAACAGAAATTAGCTCATCAAATGTGTTGTATTTGGTACAGACTAAAGGCTATTAGAAACATCATGTCTCTTTCTCATCAACTTATCAAATTGTTGCCTGACTGGCATTTGCTGATTACGCACTATCTTCTTTATACATTTTCTTACATTTCAGTACCCAGCTTTATCTGAAAATGACGGCATCTTTAAATTAACATCCATCCATCTTTAAATTACTTCCATTCATAACCCCTTTGAGCCAGAGCCAAATGAAATTCCAAGGAGCCTAGAAGGGGAAGAGCTTATAAAGGAAGTGAGGATTAATGTTGTTTAAATGCACATTTTCTTAATATCTCAAAGTTCCCTTGCCAGTCTTGCTCAGATGTTTACTGTTGTTCTGCCAAGTTGCTGACAATTGTGAAGTTTAAATTGATTTAATTGTTATAACAGCCAGACAAATGAAAATTAAATTTATATACTATATAATCAGCACCACTATTGGAAATAATGCTGTCTCCTTTCCCTCAGTATATACTTCGTACCACACTCCAATTTATGATATTTGCTGGCAGGATGGGAATTTAATTCAGTCCATTCAGAAAGCAACAAAGCATTTAACACTGCATGACAGGAAGGGGTCTGAAATGTTTGTAAAAATTCAGTGTTTATGGAGCACTGTGTTCAGTGCCTAGCTCATGGAGGGGAAACACCAGGGAAACCACCTTGAAAGTTCTGGGGAGCAGCCGTGGGACTTGTAGTGAATGTTGGCACGAGGGCGGTTACCCTGGTTGGCACTGCTGCCTAAGTAAGGGCTATGGACAAGGCAGGAGCTTTCCCTTCACTGGACACTCTGGTTTCCTTCTTTGTTTGTTTGTGTTTTTTTTTCTTTTGGTGTTTTCTTTTGCTGTTGTTGTTGAGTTTGCTGTCTTGTCTCCCTGCAAAATGTGGGCTGACAACACACACCCAGAAATAAATGGAGTACAAAGTTGTGACTGACTCAAGGTTCATATATGTCTTTTGTTCTCTCTGTGGAGTGAATGCAAACATGTAAAGTTTATTCTAATAATTTTCTACTGTTTACGGATATCTTCCAAGTAACATCCTTCTGATTGTTAAATTTACTAACCATGTCAAAATTCCCTTTGAAATTTATCACTTCCTCTGGTTTTAATATTTTATCTTCTCTTAATTTCTGAGTGATAGGAGTATTCACATTTCCTGCACTGAAAACTTATTTAGATAGCTTTAAATAGACTTCAGAGCTATTGTGTTGTTGCCCAGCCTCTCCTACTCCTTGCTCTTGCAAGATGTATTTATACTTACTGCTCTACCTTCCCACTAACATGTATCACTCCTTCAGATTTTTTAATTTTTTTTTAATGGGTGAAATACATTTCTCACAAAAACTGACTTCAAGTTCAGTGAGGATAAGATTTCATCAAAATATGTTTTTTAGCACTAGAAACTGAGTTGTGGAAAGGGCGACTGTCTAATCAACCCAACTCAACAGGGATGAATCTTGACGCCTTCAAGTCCTGTCATTAAGCATTTTACTTGACTCACAGAGAGAGTGTGTGTGTATATATATATATAAAAATATATATATTTATATCTATATTTAAGGTGTGCTATACTCATAAGCACTTCCAACACACAATAGCACAACCTTATAAACTGTGTTTGGCCTACAAAAGAAAATTAGCATGGAAAGAACCTGTCTGAATATAAACAAACAAGACATATGTAATTATAAATAACATCCATTGTATTTTTACACTGTTGTGTTTGACTAACTGTGTTTCTATTTTAGTGTAGGATAGGAGCACACTCTTTGGAGAATGACAGGGATTGACAGAACTGGTTTGTCAGGGAATCTGCACTGTATCATCCCCTTTGCAAGGATCCGGCCATCTCAGATTCAAACGTTACTCAGAAAATGGTGCTTCGCACCTAGAAGTAAGAAGCTCTTCCCTCCAGGTCTACCCTCTCACATCAACTGCACTGCCAGTCTGGACTCTGTTTTCTCTTTTCTCTAGGAAATTGCATTGTGCTCTTAATTGCACACCTAAAATCAAATGACTTTCACTGCCTCTTTTAATTTCTTCTTTTATGAAAATAGACTATTTAAAAAATGGATATTATTCAGTTTCTGCTGCCAAATTAGCAAATAAAAAATAGTGCTCCAAAGAGGCATTTCATGTTGTTTAAAGACAATAACAGTCTTCAACTTTATTTTTTTTCTATTTCAACAGAATATCAGGGGTCACAAAAACAATCACTCAGAAATGCAGAATGCTAATTTTATCACAAGAGATGTCAAATAGCTAGCAA
The DNA here is from genome assembly GCA_013399095.1 of Psophia crepitans. NCBI lineage: Eukaryota > Metazoa > Chordata > Aves > Gruiformes > Psophiidae > Psophia > Psophia crepitans. The sequence goes on from VWZZ01002799.1 coordinate 630,593, forward strand.
CAAACCACTATTTTCTTATATCATACCTCAGAGGTGGAAAGAGTAAGTAGTCCTTCTCTTAGAAGTAAGGGCAAATTTCATATTGTGAAAAATGTATTTTCATTTCCACCACAAATGAAAACTTTGATATTTTTCATTTTTGTCTGTCACTTAGAGCACTTTCAAAATGTGATAACAATCACATGCTGCTTGTAGAGTACAGAAAACATTAAGGATATTTCCAGTAGGTGAAAATAACATGTTTTATTCAACCGCTTTCAGGCCCTTGGTGCGACACGCACAAAAAATAGTGTTCTGTGTTAGCGCCTGAGTGAGAAGAAGAACAAAGTACAATGCAGTGTTAGATTAAACATTGTTTAATTAATTTGGCATCAGTATGTCCCTTGTTTAAAAAAGTAACAATACTAGCATCTCAAGCTATTCCGAATTTAAAGAAAAAAAAAAAGTATTTGATTGCAGTATGCCAGCTTCATAATCAGCTATACCTTTCATTTAAACAGTGCTTCCTCGCTTCTGAGGCACCTTAGCCTGTTAAAATCTCATGCTCTAAAATACAGTCAAAGCTGATGTTTTTCAAGAGGGAGAACAGAAGAATAACCAGACCCAGTTCCTTTGTTCCTAACCAGCCTTGGTTGCTAATCAATTTTTGTCGTCCTCCAAATCTGTAATTATGGTGTCGCTTTCAGACTGCAATAGAATACCAGGTTTACACAGCACAGGAAGAGATAAACAAGTACTCAGTGCAATTTGAAAGGTTTTGACCTTTAAAAGCTGTTAATCTACATGTGAATTATAATTAATCAATTAAAAGAGAGTCAGTCTAGTACCAACATAATTAGATACAGTTTTACTGCTGAGTAAGCCATTATAACCCCATACAAATGAAGAGAGAGTCCATTGTTTCCTTGTATTTTCAAATATTCCAGCTCTGCATTTTTAGTAAAAATATGTATCTTTCCCAAGTGGGATTTTTATGGCTTGGGATAGCAGAAGTGTTGGATGGCTAAACTGTATTCCAAGCTCAATTCTATGGAACAGTGTTTGCTGAACTCTTCTTCCTTTAGCCTACATTGTGTCTTTAAATGTTTCCCCGAGAATGAAGGGAAGGAGGAAATTGTGATCCAAGACACTGCAGTTAATGAAAAGAAGTGATTGCCAATGACTGTTTTCTGGAGTCTTTGAAGCCAAATTCAGGGATAAAACAGTAAACAAAACCCACAAAATGTGTGTTGTATTTAACCACCATAGCTAATAGCCCTCAGTCTAAACCCAATGGGAATATGCAGTGATTAGAGACACCTGCAGGTTAATAATTGGAGGCATCTAAGCACAGAGGCAATTAATATAGGAAAACTCTCCTGAGGTTGGAAAGGCAGCACGGTTTAAATAAATAAATAAATAAATAAATAAATGCATATGTATGTATACATAAAAAGGAGTACTTCCAATTCCTCTGAATAGTCTAGCTTTCTAGAGGGACCAAGAAGTCATCACTGAGGCGTCTTTCAATGTTAAGAGGAGTCTTGTCCCAGAAATATGGTTGGAATGAAGATTTTGATCTGTTTTCAAAACTTTAGTACCCTGAAAAGTTAAAGTGTTTGATATGGATATATATTTTGGGATGGCTTGAAATTTGGTTTTGGAATGCACTATTATGGACCCATGACTTTGAAACTTCCCTGTGGAAACTTCATATTAATTTCAGAGGAGTTTTTATGCTTTGTTACATGGCATAAGAAATATGTCCAAAATTCAGACACGGGAGAGACTACTGAAGAACAATTTTATAAGCCTGAATCCACAGAAATACAAATGATCTGAAATGTCTCACTTACTGGAAGGGTTAAGCGCTGGTTAAGCTTTATAAAAGAACAGGAAGGAGCTTGAGGAGTCCTATTTGGTCGCCACTGTAACACTGTGCTATCCTGGTATATTCTTAAAGCTAGAATTCCTTTCCTAGCAGCTTGAACACAAACACTCATTATAAAAAGAAAAAAAAAAAAAAAAGAGCTGATATTTGAATCTTTAGAAGAAGTTGGAACTCTGATTTTAATATATAAAGTTAACATACTTGGCTTTTTAAGAAATTACTTGTAAGCCAGAAGTGACAATTTTTTCCCTTAACTTTTTCAATCTTTCAGGTAAAATTTATCCCACAACAGTGTATGATGCAACTAATGTTTCACTATTCATTTTCTCTTCAAAGCCTGCTGTTAAAGTAGATGCTTCAAGGGTACGTAGCAAAGGCTAATGTATTCCTCAGCAAAAATGGAAAAATGATAAAGTGAAAAAATACATTAAAGGACATTAAAGGATAACTCTGACCACGTGACCTGGTCATAAAAAACATTTTCAGAGAAAGAAATAAAAAACATTATAGAAATAGAAGGGCATGAATTATTTATAGGCATAAGGGTCCCTGGAAAACATACAAAATTTGCCCTTAAGTGATTCAGTTTAAGGACTATTCCTGTTGCTTGTCCTTGACTGTGAATGAATAAATAACTTACTTCAATCTTCCTATGTATTCACATCCCTCAGCTGATTTTGACTTGAAAACAGGCTCCAAGTTCTCTAATACTTCTCCAATTTTCTGATCAGAAGAAGACGGTGTAGAGTGCATGCATATTTGGGGTCTGAAGAGAGTCTGAAGTAATGACTGAAACATATTAAGATTAAACCAAAACAAAACAAGAAAACGGACCTCAGGTGCACCAGCTACCCTGCCCACATGTTGGCCAGTACTTCAGCTCTGAGATAAGTCAGAATAAAGGCACGGAACAGATGCCTATGCAAAGAATACACTTTTCCAAGCATTAAGAAGCCCTGCCAGGTAAGTCTCCCTGAACTGCCAGGCCATATACAGCCATATACATCTTTCTTGCTTCCTACAAAATATGCCACAGCCATCTGCATTCTCCCAACTCAATGTATATTTTCTTGATTAAGATTAAAATGAATCTAATTAGAAACATACTCTAAAAGACTGGAAAGAAGGAAGAAGACCTGTTTCCAGCTTTCAATTTAATCCTGTTAGCTGACAATGAACCTATTTCAGCTTTCTTGCACTAAATTTCCAGAACATCTTAGCTAACACTTTCTAGCATGGTGATATGTTCAAACGCAATCAGGATGTGGCAGAAAGGTCTTTCAGAGAAGAAGGATATTTTTTTTTTCACATAACTTGTGTATTTTTGATCATTACTTTGTCAGATTAAGTGGGCCACACAATTTAACAGAGAAGATCAGCTATTATTACATTGTGTTTCAAAATCTTCAGAGAAATCCCAGAGATAATTACCTTTAATGCTAATTTAATAAGCAACATTCTTGCGTGCAATGTATCTGCATTGTGTATTCCGGAGTGGAATTACTAATTCTAGGAGTAATTTTTGTGTTTACAGAAAGTCAAAATATAAGCAGCACAATTTATATATAAATGTTCTTTAGCATAAGCCTTTTCCATGTAAAACTAAGTTATAAACAAAGAGAAAAAGGACATATGAATTTATCCAGAGACATGCGAGCTGTGTAACAGAAATGGCGGTTAAGGTCTGTCTGCAGTCTTCCCTAAGCAACCCCTTGACGAAAGAATTTTTCTCCACAAATTTCTTCACAGTGCTTATTAGTAAACAATATCATTCCTACTTACAGGGATGTACAATCTAAATCAAGGTAGACTCAAAGGAGCTTCAAGACCTCCTACTAGGTGTTTAGCAGAGAAAAACACAGTTGTGTTAATTAAAAAAAAAAAAAAGCCATTTATTTGTTACCTAACCTATAAGTTTTTAGGATTTATACAGGTAATTGTAATCCTCACCAAAATGTGGACGTTGCTGAGAAAGTAAAACACTACAGATATATACCTACCTAACAAAATGATATGAATACTGTGACACAGAAGGTAGGAATAATTCCCTCTTGAACCCAAAAAATCTGACTTGTATTAGGGTCATGAGGCTGGGGTAAGTTAACTGAGGCCAGTGGCCTGCATAAGTGTTTTCACATGTCCCCTTCCCCCACTTGCTGAAGGGTTTGAAGGATAGGAAATGATGTGGTGACATCTTGGGGGTGCGATTTTTTCTCCTACCTCTCTTGGGGACAATGGATGATTACAGTCCATAGAAAAGATTTTTCCAGTCTCAGTTGAGCTCTGCCATTTGGCTTTGTTTAAAAACAAAAAGGGGCTATGTGATACAAATTGCTCCGTGCAGTGGGGGAACTGTGAAGTTTTCCAGCAAATGCTTTTATACATTTATTTTAGCAAAAACTTTAGTACCTAAGTTCCTTATTTCCAATTCTTTTACACTCCTAACCTGTTGAGAAGTTGAGTTATGGGTGACAAGTGGAGACTAACTAGTTCGTCCAGGACTACACATATGGAGTAAGATTTGAACGGGATATTAGTCCTCAGCCCAAGGGAGCTAGGAATTTCCTTTAATTTGGGGATAAATGTAACCCAGAAACAGTAAAAGAGGCATCTGGATGCTTTCTCAAAGAAGTGTCTCCTCTAAGTGATTTGATTGAGAACTGCTCACGGTTCGCAAGATATCTCTCTGATTTATTTGTTTTCATGTTACCAATGGGATGTTGTTTCATACAGTATATAGTTTAAGTATGACATGAATGCTGGTGGGGTAAATTATTGGGACCCAAGAGATTTAAAGACTCTGCTTTTTCAAGCATTCTCACTGTCATTGCCACCAGCATTAATTGCATTACATATACATCTCTCAGATCACTTTCCTAAGGACCTCTTGCTTAGTCTGAACCATAAAGATCTCAACGAAAAGAATGGCAAAAGTGCAGAGCCTCTGCCCTAACAAACAATACACATTAACAGAGGAAACATTAAACCAAATCTCTTTTGCTGTGTACAAAGGGTACTGACACCTGCCTTAGTGTTGTAACATGGCTTTGTTTTGCTGTCCTACATCAAGTCCAACTTCAAAAAACAAACAAAAATAAAAAAAAATGGAAAGTAATCTTATTGGACATTTAATAATGTAATAACAATCATTGTAACCTATTTGTGCTAAGAATGTGCAATCTGTAAAGAGATTAGAAATCAGACATCTTAAACTTGAAAGAATAGAGTACTTATTGGTAATAAGAGTATTCGGGCTAGAGATTTAAAAATTAAAGTTTGTAGAATCCTAGAAACTGATGTTGGCAAGAGAAGTAACTTCAGAGTATGCATATCTGCTTGAATATATATTTCTCAATAAGCCAGCACCATAGGTCTCTAGAGAATACATCCAAATCATAAAGTAAGCTTTGTCACACATTTCCTCTTCCAATTTTAAAAACTACAGGAAGGTTCAGTAAAATAAAAATACTTAACTATTTCTTGAAGCACAACTGCATCCTTTTGATGCAACCTGAACATTTTGTAGCTTGGAACAAGCCTTTAGGAAAGGTGAAATATTTATGAAGCGTTTTTCATTGTCCTGGGGTACAGAAGCTTAGTTTTAGCAGAGGCTTAACATTTGTTATATGACCCATCACCAATGGATAATAATTGGCCATTGTAATGCTTAATGTGGACTGCAAGATATCTTTGTTTAATACTGCGCTCCTGTAAGTATCTTCTGGATGTTTATGAACATGAAAGGGAACATACTCCTGAAGCTGCAAAGATCCCAAACCCACTCATCTATTGTAATTACTGTAAAGTATGAAGATGGTACCTTTTGGTAAATGGAAAGAAAGAAAAGAAAATAAAGGAAATTAAGAATGACAAGTTAATATAACTTTTACATAAATCTACTATTTTCTGTAACTTCTAATGATTCAGAATTTTGAATATCATTACATATTTTTGGCTAACAGGGGTATGTATGCCTAATGCTGGAAGCAAAACCAGATTGCAGCCATAAAATTAATGGGTAGATTTATGACATGAGGTTGCTCTACTGTATTATTTACATGAGGTTCTTGGAGCAGAAAGGTTGGTTGTTTATACACTCATGAACCAACTTGTGTGTTAATTTTCTAAGTAACTTGTTAATCTGCACCTGCAAACTGCTGAAAAATTATAAAACTTCTTTTGCTTTGACGCTGATAGGGATGCAATGCCTATGATAAAAATATAAAAATATGACTCCAATCTTGCTATCTAGAATGAAAGATTGACACTCCATTATTAAACAATTAACTTCAAAATGTGTAATATATGGCTGGGTTGTGGACTTACCTTTTCATTATGCTTATCCTCATTTATATACAGTTCTACATTGTGATAATATGTAGTTAGCTCTTCTTAAATTTAAAATCAAGATAATTTTTAAATAGATTTTTTTTTTAACTCATGGTCATAATTTTGAAAGCCATCACATATGTCTTACATGCAACAAAACTGCATATTGTAATATTGGAATTCACCTTTCATGTACTCAGCATCGTCATGCCTCATCAAGAAGCTGAATTTCATGACCAAGCTTTGTAATAAGAAGAAACCTCTTCCATGTATCCATTTTTCTGTAATAAGTAAGCCCATGCTGATGTTCCAAGAGTCATTATACTTGGCTTCACTTTCGTTGCACTAATCTCTTAAGATGAAATGTTTCAAAACTCTTTTCTCTCTGTTTCCAAACTCCAAGATATTTTCAAATTATACTCTTTATATATGGAACATCTGTAAAATCAACTTGCATTTTTTCTTTTTGTGCAGATTATTTGTTAAATGAAAAGAAAACTTTGTTGATTTTTTTTTTTAATGTTATATGTATCAGTCCTGGGAGGTGCTCTGTGTTTCAGCGGAGTATTTACCACTCCTGTCAGAATACACATATATCTCTTAGACTTTATTGCTAATGAGTTTTGTGGAAAACATGCAGTTGTCCTCTACTTTCAAATGTTATGATGGAAAACAATTGTCAGACATTTTATATCACTACTCACAAACATTTTCACTGGAAGAGATTAGCACCACTGGGATAACAAAAGCAATTTCAAGTAATATACCTCACTAAATGCAATTAAGTAAACCAAGGTAAGAACAAAATGTTTATTGAAAATTGTGTATGATCAATCCATATAGATAATTATAATAACAATATAATCCTCATATACTGAATGGAATTCAATAAAATCAAACCTATTTTGTGAGGTAATACTATGATCAAATTGATCTTTGTAAACATGTGAATCTTTTATCAAGATTTGTTCTATAAACTATGCATTGCAATACCTTAAAAAAACAAACTCTGTCACTAGCTCATAATGCATAGCGTCTCCTCCTCTTTCAGATTTTCAGCGCAGGAAATATTTGCTGTTAGCTGAAACTTTGACTACACTATTTCTCCTTTCTAATCCTGTCTCCAGTTACCATTATTTCCCAGGTCTGTACGGTATGTCTAGTCCTCTGGACCCCCATCCATCTATTGCTGTTTTCTAAGACTTGCTTGCTATTCTCATCCACATTGCCCTAACAACCCAAAACTATAATCTCTTAAATGTACCTAATGGAAACTTCTATGAGACTAAAGGGGTTATACCCTTGAAAAAAGAAGGAAAGGACAGGTAGCAAGCTTAAAGTTGAATACATAAAGCAGCCCATATAGACACACATTGTTTCTCCAGAACACAAGAACCGTTTGCTCAGGAAATAAAAATAAAGGAATCAAAGAAAACACCACAAAGATTTAAAAGTTGCTGTCTTGTCATCGACTTGGCTGATTAGTTATGGAAAACAGATGAAACTGAAAAGATAATTCTTTCAGGTAATGGAATGTATAATAATTATTAAAAAGTGTGTAAAGTTTGATAAAATAATGTATCACATTAACTTGTGGAACATCCTACCTGTCACAGACCCTAACTCTAATTACAATATAAGCTTTTTGGATACGAGTTAATTTATTGTAAGTGTTTGAATGAGATGTTGGGATCTAAGACGAGGAGGAGCAGCAGACCTGCTCAGCTTTAGTGGTTGCTGTCTAAGTTCCATAGTGATGGTGAGAGCACTTGCTTAAATTGCTGCACAACTGCGGGGCTGGATAGTTAAATAATCTCACAAATAATTTGTAATTTGTGGTTGAAAATATATTTGCTAATTCTCTGGTCCAAATTTTTTTCAAGTCCCTAGACTTAGCACATTTGAGACAGTCTAACTGAGAGACTATGAACAAAAGCTCCCAGAAACTACCAAAGATCCTACTGACCTTACTGATCTTTAGTTTAGACTATGGGAATACATCTGCTTTCATTTAACATGAGACTGAAGGATGATAAAGAGAGAGATATTACCTTTCACACTCATTTTCTTGAAATCCAATATTATCTTTTCTTATGTGTGTGTGTGTTTCTTTTAACCTTTATAGCTTTTTGTATATGGTTACTTTAGTAAAGGTAGGCTACCGTAACACATATCCACTATTAGAAAATAGAGGTCAAGAACAGTGTCCTGGATGCTGTAAGAAAAAAAAAAAATCAGCATTATTTTTATTTCAGTGTTCATGTTTCAGGAGGGGTAGGGAGGAGAAGCAAATTACTTTGTCTATGCCAAGAAAAAAATTCTGTAGCATTTTAGGTTAAGCCAGGCAATTTGCAAAGAAAGAACACTGAAGCTCAACTCAGTACCTTCCAGATTTTTAACACCTCAAGTAAGTCACTCTGAGCATCTAGGCAAAAAAGATGGTCTGAAGCTCAGATGAGGGTATCCACGAACTATTTAAACCTGACGTAGTGGTTTAACCCCAGCTGCTAAGTACTACGCAGCTGCTCGCTCACTCCTCCCCAGCGTCCCCAAGGGGATGGAGAGGAGAATGGGAAAACTCCCTCGCGTGTTGAGACAAAGACAATTTAATAGGATAACAAAGGAAGAGAATCATAATAATATTAAAACAACAACAATTACAATAATATAAAACAAGTGATGCTCAAACGCAATTGCTAACCACACATAGAAGGGTAAAAACCAAACAAACTGATGCCCAGACTGTTTCCCAGCAGCGATCCCACCTCCCAGCTCACTTCCCCATTTATAAACGATGCATGATGTTCTGTGGGGGAATATCCCTTTGGTCAGTCTGGGTCAGCTGTCCTTGACTTAGTGGAGGCACTATGACTATGCAGCAAAACCTAAAAACATCAGTGTATTATCAACATTATTCTCATATTAAATTAAAACCACAGCACTATACCAGCTACTAGAAAGAAAACTAACTGTAGCTCAGCTGAAACCAGGACACCTAAACACTGGGCTTAGAGCTCTAATATCCGCTTACGTAAGTTATGGGGGCATTTTATTACACATAAATGTCCAGCAACATAATACGGTGTTCAAATATGCAAATGGATATGTACTAGTGCAAGAGGAATAGACCTGAGCACACATGAAACCAGAAAACCAGTGGGGCAGATTATATCTGAATTCCATGCCTGAATTAGAGACTACTTTGTGTCTACACATCACATGGCACCATAGCTGCACTTCAGGAAGAGTCAGCTAAGATGAAATGTAAGATAGTGAAGCTCAGATATTTTTTTAAAATAAATGATTTTATTCAAATATATTATTTTATGTTTGTTAGCAGTTTTTAATTCGTAGAGAATTCAGAGTGTTAGAGTGATGGATTAAAAGGAAGCAAAAGGAATACAGTACACAAAGAAACAAATTGCTAATGAAATGTTGCTCTAGCTACATAGTTGAGGTCATTTAAGTCATCCTCTCTTGTAAAACCAGTAGGAATGGCTGAGTGATTAACTCATTTGCTAAATGACTGAACTAGATCAGACTCTTGAGAAATTCATGGGATGAAGAGTAGTTGTTCAGACGTGCAGGTGCTGCTACTCAGTTTCTGGAAATTATCCTCTTCTGACAGCTATTTAATTCAATCTAATTATATATGTGAAATTCTACTACTTTTCTTACACATGACACATTTTCCAAAGTATGCTGTTGTAAGGGTTACACTGCATGTGTGCCCCAAATACCTGTTGAATAGCGATAGGCTAAACTTATAAAGCAAATGTAGCATAGAGCTCAAAACAGTTGTCTCAAAGATGCACTTTTGCAAACATTCAAAGCAAAAAGAAAGTCAGTAGTTATTTCAAATTTATTTGAATGAAAGCCTACTGATGTTTAGAAGATTGTATTAATATTTCTTTGACCTCTCTCATAAAAATCTATTGGATATTTATTTTCCTAAAGCTATATGTCAGTTTTGGATATTATGCAGTTTAAGCAGCTAAAAAGTAATGCATGATACAGTAACTGTAAAAGGTCAACTGAATGTACTCAAAGATGAAGAGCAGTAGACATAGTTGTGCTGAAATCAGAGATATGTTAGATCACCCAGGTCATCTTTCTGACGAAGCAGTGTTGTTTCCTAGAATTTAATTTCTCATGATTTTTTCAGTTTTTTAAAGAACTTACTAAGGAAGGTATCTGAACATTCATTTTATCCTAGAGTCTAAACCCAATATTGTTAGTTGAACTTTTCAGGATATGGTTACAGTTTGAAATATCATTATAGTTTGAAAATCACCATAGCTGCTTACAGTTGAGAAGTCACCCATTAAATTAAAAAAATTCTTAAAAGGTTGGAGTAAAATAGAGGAAAGCCCATTTTCAACATTTCTTTCTTACATCCTTCTTTTAGGCATCTTAAGGCTTCTCATTCAAAAAAATGACATGGAGTTAAAAGCCTCTTTTCTTTCAGATTCAAATTTGACTGTTCCTAGAGTTGCCACAATTGTTAGAGCTCTCTCAAGCGTGATTTCTAAAGATATGCATAGACACTAGAGGAAAGAGGGTAATTACTACTACCTCCACTGCTATTGAAAAACAATGTTCCATGATAATATTTAAGTTGGACTTTTACTGGATTGAAAATCACAAATGAGGGTCTCAAAGGAACAGCATCAGGAAAAGAGTACATCACGAATACGTCTTCCACATACTGAAGTCCGTTTGTTCACTAGAAAACATAAACCCAGGATGTAATTAAAATCAAATCTGTTTGAACCTATATTCATATGAACCTTGTTAAACATCTACAGAGTGAAATAGTGAACTGTCCGTGACAAATTTATAACTGTACTACTTTGGAAAAAAATCATTCACTATTAAGTTTAAGAGCGTGCGGTGACTAATGGGGTTCATACTGAATCTGTGCCACTTGTTCTGGATGGCTGAAATCAAAAGAACACTTTTCCCCACTTGGAGTCTGGATGTGCTTTGAAAACTCTAGACTTCCCTCTCTTTGATCCAATGAAATGAAGTGAAACATGTAGCCTCTAGGCAGTTTTTAGGTACTGAAAGATCAAATAGATGCTATTACAGCACAATTTACTTGGTGAAGCCTAACAGAACGGATCTGCTCAAAAGTTATTGCGTATTTTGCAGGCCACATAGAAGAGAAAAAGATAACAAAACTGAAATTATAGTACATTTGTAGTGTTGATTCAAATGTTGTTAGTGAAAAATAAATTCGTTACTCGCAATGGTAAAGTTCAAGATACATACATTTAGAAGAAGAATCCCAAAGAAACTACTTTGGGATTAGATCTAGCCTTGGATTGTGCATAACACTACCTTGGGTTTGACTCAAAGTATTGGGGTTTTTTGCTTTTGCTGTTTGGAGGTTTTTTTGTTTGTTTGCTTGTTTTTCAATTAAAGAAGGAGTAGATCTGTTTAAAATGTTCATCAGAATATAATTATATGTTCAATCTATACCTCGTTTTGGTTAATAGACAAGTTCTGGCTTCTGTGTATGGATTCCTAATGAATTAAGTATTTTCATGACTTTGATATCTCTCCTCTAACTTCATTTTTGTCTCATCTCTGATTTCCTCAAGTCTTGCTGCTCTAGATGGATAATCATTCAATAGACTTTTAGGGTTCACAAACATTTTCTTGAATGAAATTGCAGAGTTCCAAATAGATACGCAAGAGTGAAACCCTAGAAACTTATTTATAGAAATATTCCCTCATCATATTTTGTGTTTACCACCACACTCTGATTATTTTGTTACAGAAAAATGGAGTTAATATATGACTAGCAATTATCCAATCAAGAGTGCAATCCAAACTTTTCATATAAGAATTTGATACAGGAACCAAAGAGCTGCATTTGGAATTCATTGGAATTTGGCACTCTGTACAAGCTTGAGTTGGAAATTTTTCCCTGCCCTCCTGTAGAATTTTTTGTGTTCTACACACAATAATTTAAATAGTTCTAAGAAATCACACTTAACTAAATGTAGTTATCACTGTCTTTCTTGGCCTATGCCTCTTTAAATGCATAAACCACCCCTACTCTACAGTAGGACAACTTGTGTGGTTGTCACCAGTCAAGGCACTTCTCCAAGATTTACAGTGATGCATCTAACTCCTGCTCTGTGACCATTCCCTGCCTTTCCTTCAGAAATAAATACAAACAAACAAACAATGCGTCTGGTGCAAGGAAATCTAATAACATCAGAAGTATTATTTTCATACTAAGAACTGTATTTTATAAAGGAAAATATGGCCTCAAACTTCTACACTGTGATATAGAAAGCATTAATTTAGTCTAGTGCTCCTGAAAAATTAATGACTCATCGAATAATGACTATTGTTCTGCTTTCACAAGGTAAATGTGAGAGTCAATGAAATATATTTTAATACTACAGAAAATATTAATAAATGAGGAGGTATTTCATTAATCTCAGGAGATAACTTCTAATTGGGTCTACTAGAAAGAATGAGGACATGAAGAACCAGATCTAAGATTCTCATAGGCTACTTCAAAAACAGAATTGCCAGCATAGCTTGACACAAATCTTTTTCTGAGAAAAATTGACATTCCTTTTGTTCATGACTATTTAAAAATAAAATTCGATCTTGCTGATGGTAAACCCCCGATTTTCTTAAAAAATAAAAAGCAGTCTTATTTCACTAAGATAGCACACAGTTCCAATTGCCTTCCAAAGCTGTATGGAAATAAACAAAGATCATATCCTTCCTAAAATATCACCTTCCATCGCAATCTATTAATACACCTCAGAAAAATCCTTCTGCAGAGAATAAGTTTGTCAACAGCATATAGTGCTCAGTTAGGATCAAATTTCATTCATTGCAAATCTACCTTAGAACCCTGAAATCTGTGTCATTCAGATAAACTATTCCTTGACTTTTCTTATGATTCTGGGACTTAGTACATGAGTAGCAAAACTGGATACCTGATTGATCAAAAAAGATTAATCAAATCAGATGTTGGTGTCAGTTTTCAGTAACCCTGTTTCTAGTTCTGTGTAAGATAAATATTCCCTGTGTTATGCATAAGCAGAATTGCATATTTTGCATTCGTTCATAAACCTCATTCTAGGAAACACATTGTTATTCTTTATGACTGAAACCTAAAATATAACGCATACACATATACATATGTGTGTTCACAGTCAAGTTCTGCCAAACTGGTTATTAAGCATTGATGCAAAATTAGCTGGATTGATTTGCCTCTTTCTGGTGCTGGAAGCTTTAAAATCCCATTTTCTTGTTTCTTGAGTGTATTTTTGATTTTATGGATCTAATTTTACACCTAATTTTCAGGGATGCCTAAGTGACCCAGTAGCTGTACTACTGTTTTTAAAACTGACTTAACCTTCCAAACAGCTAATGAATAACATTAGTTTCATTCACCAGCTGCCAGATTCTTCAAGTTGATGAAGAACTGCCCGTGATCCAGAAAGAAAAATTTATTTTTTAATTTCAAGCTTACTTAAAGCTAAGTGTTGTTTTATCTTACTCTTATTGTGTTAAAGCAAATAAATGATTCATAATCTCTAAATTGCCAGTGACTGGTAAATTCTGAGATTTGGTCGGTGATACTTGAATATTCAAGTCATCTCATACCTCTTTATCTAGGGCTTGCACATTATGTGGAACAGTTGGAAGACTTCCTTGAAAGTTACAATTGTTACTTGTATTGCATCAGCTTCACAGTCCAAGGTATTTCATGGTTTTGCAATAGTAACTCACAACCGAAGATCTCACTAGACTGCCAACCATACTAAAAGGTACTTTACTATTGAAAGACTAACGTGTACCCTTCATTTTCATCAATGATGTAAATCCTACGGCCCAGGCTACACAATGTTTTCTCTGTGAGGAACTCAAACCACATGCAAGTCCACTTAATTGTTTACAAATTTTGTCTTTCACTCATGTGGGTTGGAGCATTTACTTTGATCTTATCTCTCCATGGATTAATGGCAGTACACACTTTATGGGTATTTTACAGGTCTGCTTGAAGAAAAACAGCACTAGAATATTTTTCTTGCCTACCTTTATAGTAACTTTGTTTTTCTTCCTAATTAAAAGAAATTATGGAAGCTTAAATTTCCAAAGACAGCTACTAAAAGGTACATGTTCAAATATCATTGATTTCTATGGGATTTATTCATGCAACTTTCCTAAGATTTGCCCTTGAGTCCTAGCCTAAAGTTTGGTCAGGAAAAAGTGTGGAAATGGCATTAAAGTGTAAATTAACCAGAGAGGAAAGGCTGAATAATTAAGATTCTTACTTCCTTCTAAGTAAGGAAAAAAAAAAATAATAAAATTTGCACACTCTTTTCTTGTCATACATGATTAAGCTCATAGAAAGAACATTAGCTGTAGAAAGCAAAGCTAACATACTAGGTCAGTGGCACAGTAAATTTTAAGGACAGAAATGCAACTTCCTAAACACAGCAGCCAAAATAGTAGTTTATAAGGAGCTACTACATTCCCCTCACTTTTCTTCTGATGACTAAACAACAAAGCCAGTGGCGAATTAAAAAAAAATAAAAAAAATTAGAATGACAATTGAGACAAACTGAATAGAAATATTTGACTGCCTCTCTTCTTCCCCCTCCTATGTTACAGATAAACAGTCAAATAATTGGGTAACTATTATGACTGAACAGTAGGAGCTTTTGGCTTTAAAAGACCTTAGATATTTGCCAAATTTGGAAATAATATCAGAGTAAAATTTTGTAGCTCCCCTTTATCATGTAGTCAGGCATTTTATTTTATTTTTAAACTGTCTGTTTCATGTATGCTTATATTCCAAATTAGTAGTTTGATGTCACCAATTACATTAACTTACTCAGGAGTACAATGCTGAGGTATCAATTAGAATACATTAGGAAATAAGAAGCATGTCTAAGTTTGCTCTCCTACTAGAATCAAATAAAAATGTCAAAGTACTGCAATCAGACAGTTCAGATATGAATATTCATTGGCAACTGTTCGTGACAGATTTATGAATGCTTTCACCTGCTGGTGGAAAAACATTAAGTTGCAAAATAAAGCTATTAAAGTAAGCGCAAAGGAAAAAAAGGAAGGATATACACAGATGGATGATCATCTTGGAATTATGCAATCTTGCGAGAAAAGAATGGTTTTATTTTTCATATTATGAAAACATTTGTTTTATATATGCAGATTGTCAAGGTCTTAGCATTTAACTCACTACCATCACACTATGTTCTCCAAACAGTATTCCCAGTTTCTGTGTAATGATGCGCGCAGCTATCTAATCACCACCTTGTGGCAGAAACACATGCAAGGGTAATTCTTTGAGGATTTTGGCTGCTATGCTGACTGCTATTTTCCTAAACTGTTTTAACAAAAGAGGAAATCTCCATTAACAGGAGAGCATTCAGTCACCCAAGATAAAGGGTTTGATTATAAATATTCTAATAATAAAAATACATAGCACTGCTAGAGTGCTTTCAGCCTGAGGATCCGAAATTGGTTTTTAATATATTAAGTCTCAGGATTTTTAAGAGGAAAGCATTAGCCCCACTTTATAGGGGGGGAAAGTGATGAACAGAGACGATAACCTATTCAATTTAAAAACAAAACAAAATGCACAGTTTAGAGGCAAATAAACTAATCCACTGTTTTACTGATGGTTTAGACAATTTCTGTGAGTTAAATTTCTATTTTAATGATTTATGCTGGAGAAGTATCATGATCTGAATCTTGTTAAAAGGTATGTAAAAAAGGTATGTGCTTGCTTTACCATTTTCATCATAGAAGACTTTGTTGCGCATTCTTCGCATTGCTCTCTCAGATTTTCCAAATTTCACTCCACAGCCCTCATTTCAATAGTTTATTGCAAGCATAAGTGAAATATGCCAAAATTCAGATTGTTTTAATAAGCTGATGCAGGCAGTTAAACAAGTAGTTGTATCAGTATCTATAAATACCATGCCCACCTCAGTGGATTTGTGTGATACTATCTGACATAGCTTCATAAAGATAAAATCAGAAGGAAACGAAGTAGAAGAAAAGATAAGGGATCATAAGAACAGTTCTTAATGAAACCACAAAGGGGAAGATACTAACCCAGCCTTGCCGAAGTGGCAAGGTTTATGCATTCCTGAAATAGAAATAAATCTAATAGTAAAAAATTAATTAGTTTAAGCAAGAAGGAAGTTTGAGGGGGTATCTTAACAAGAATCGTATTTGAGACTGGCAAAAAAAACCCAAACCAAAACAAAATGAGCCATACAAATAGGAATCGAATAGTGGAATAGGGATAGAAAGAACGAAAGATTCACAAAGGAAGGTTCAATCTTGCCAGAGAATAAATTTTCAGAAAAGTTTTTTCTTGCTTCAAACATTTATCCATATCTGTGGGTGAAAGGAAAGACTGTACTGTCTTGAAGACACTCGTTTTATTAAGACATTTTTCTAGTTTGCTGGTCTGTTGTTCTCAAGGGGAGGGGTGGAGGGAAGCAAAAAAAAAAAAAAAGCCAGAGTCAGGCCAGCCAAGTTAACCTGCTACTAAAAAAAAGAATGGGGGAAGATTCCTCTTCCCCCAAATGATGTATTTTCTCATTGGGAGAAAAATAAGACTTTTGCTGGAAAGATGTACTCAGAGGGACTAAAAAGGGATCAAAATGCGCTGCCCAGCTTTTAGACTGCAGAAACTATGTCTGATCTTGCATAGTGTTCATGCAAGCCAAATATGGTATCATCTTAAAGTACTCCCTGCATTTTTTGACAATCGGAAATTTGAGTTGTATCCTAAGGCTCTACCTTCCATAAGGTTGTTTTTTTTTCTCTAAACCCTTTTTGAGCCCATTTATACATTCAGTGCCAACAACATCCTCCTGCAATAATTTACATAACTGAAGTAACAGAAGTAAGAAAAGAACTTCCTTCTGTTTTAAGCATGCTACTTGGTAATTTAACCAGGTATCTCCAAGATGTTATGAGCAAGATCAGCTTATTATTCTGTACCTTTTCCCTACTGACCTTTCAAGCTGCTTTCTAGGAGGGACCCTTACTCCAAGGTGGCTTCCCACTGAAGTCAGAGAGACTTAGTATGGTCTCGTCAGTCCAGTAACATACAGTAGTTTACGAGACTTGTAAACTACAGAAAACACAGCCATCCTTGTAAAACTGCATTTGTCATTCTGAGGAAGCCAGAAATAGTGTCTGTAATTGTATTCTTCAGCTGCAGAATTAGAAAATACTGAAGAACTTGGAAAACACATACCTGAACTTTGTCAAACAGTGACAAAAAAATCTTAAAGTCTGGATGACAATTCTTATTTCATTTGTCATTCTTTAAATTTAATGTAAATATTTAAATAAATATTACTTCAGTCTTATGATAAATTCACTGAATTTGCATTTGAAAGGAAAAACAAGATGAAACCAAGCAAGTCATAAAAATCTATCCTCTTAAGAGGATATGAATGGGGAGAGGAAGGTTTGATATATTTCTTTTTTAAATTTATTTCTGTAGGCATATTAAGAAATCACTGTGGTGGATTTCCAGTCTATCCGTGTTCTCCATACAGGTTTCCTGCAGGCAATATATATATAGGCTTTTCAAAAAGAAGTACAGAACTAAGAACAGTTGTTTCCTCTCTAATTAGGAATTAACACAGGAATTACAATACTTCCTACAAAACATAAGAGAACACCGTGGTAACTTAAGAAGAAAATATACTCAGGGTGTGCAAAATGCACCAACATTCTTAGTAGTATGCTATGTGTAAAACTTCTTCACATATTGCATGAACATTACTTTTGTTTTTAATTGGTTTCTGAATTGTTGCCTTGCCATATTCTATGTTTTTCAGATAGAGATTGCTCCCTTTCACTCATTTATGTTGCTGTGAATCCTGTTTTCCATATTATTGAATTCAGTTTGACTGTATACTCCGATCCACTCTGATTCAAAACATTTAGTTCCAAATGTTGTCATTCCCCCCACCTCCAAAAGGCAGTTGTGTTAAAAACATTTGTGTTCATATTTTGTTTCTCCAAATTAACACTGTTAATGTTTTATTTCTCCTTTCCCACTAACTTGAAGAAGGGCTATTTAATCTGGGTCACAATCTGTTTTTATCTTTGGAGTTTTAATCAAGAAACCATTGTAGAGGGCTAATATTTACTTGGCTTCTTACATTCAGGAATTTTAGGTAGTGTGTATGGAAAAGAGAAACAAGTCGTTTACGTTACTTGAGAACGATAAAGGAATATCATTTCTGAAGAAAGAAGAAAAATGAAATAGTTTTCCTTGCCTTTCATAACTAAAATTTAAATGCAAGGGCCTGTGCTGCATTCACACTGGGATTTTGCAGTAGTCAGTGAGTTTCTTTTGTTACTATGTTTTGATGCTGAATGAGCTCTTCTTTTCCACAATCTTTAAATTATATTTTGAGAGAAAAAACGCCAAAGATTTCCACAATTTCTTTCATGTAAAAAAGATCTTGGTAACCTGATCTGATCATTGAATCTCTCAGTCATAACTAGGCACTTATTACATATTTCCTTAGCAATAACTTCACACAAATTATTTTTACTGTAAAGTTTTCATTCTTAGGACTCCCACACGAGTCTTCATTTTGTGAAAGGGAAACAGACTGGTAGAAAGTTTAAAGAAGGAATTCTGATCCCATTATAATCACTGGCAATATTTTCATTGACTTTAGGTTCCTGTTCTAATTATCTTTCCCATCATTATTCAAGAGTGTCAAAAAGCCAGAAATTAAACTCAGTTCTCACACATACCAGCCTATCCCTGACATTCTCTAATAAAAATAATTAAATAAAACCCTCATAGAGTGATCTGCAGAATAATCTCTCAGTGTATTATCTTTATGAAGAGAGCAGGGTTTATTAAAATATCCAATAGCTTTTAGCACGAAATATGTTCTGTTTAAGTCACAGTGTAGAAGATCGTACATGTTTAGGCCTTTTGTTTAATACAGCTAAATGAATTTACTTCAATCAAATCTCACTATTAAGATTTATTTTTTTCTATAAGCTCTCCTACCTTCTCCCAAAATACACCAAACATCCACTTGATAGATTTAAAAAAGAAACAGAATATTATTCCTGGAACTTTTTTTCACAGCCAAAACACCATCATGCAAAGACACGTGGATGAAGTATTACTATAGAACAATATGGTGTGTAATTGTATGTATGTTGAATGTGCTCATTTTCTAAACAAGCTACGTGATAACAGCTCTGACACATCTCATTAAAGGTCTATTTTCCATACCATTCAGTCTTGATGATTTTCAGATGTATTATGTTATAGATGGATATGGAAATTAAAAAAACATGCTTAAAACACTGCTGATTCAAGATATGATAAATCATTCACCTCTCCCAAATAAGTGAGTTGTCTAGTGATGAATAGCATTATAAACAAATAAACAAACAAATAAAAATCATATTTATTTCTACTGCTTAGAACTGTTCTGGCATGACTGCTATAACAACTCAGGAATCTCAGATATTATTTTCTCACCATTTTCTACAGAGGTTCCCAAAAGAAATTGTTTTGAAACTTCAGTGAGCTGTGATCTAGATCTTTGTTTTTCACCAGGTTTCCTCTTCCTTTTCGTCATATTATGTGATAAAAATAATCCCCCTTAACAGCTGACAAAGTCTGACTGCTTTGACTTTATATACAAACACACACACATACACACAGAGACAAAGGTAAGAGCAGAGATTGAAGTACCAAGTCCATAAACTGTGCATGGTCTGCACCAATGTCCAGCATGCTTAAACATCAAATCCTATTCCCACACTGAGGCAGTTGAGGGGGAATGGGTGAGCATACTGCTCTTTTTCCATAAGCATACAGACACTTTCCACAAAAAAAGGACGGAAACTGGATGAAAGGAAATCACCCAGCTTTCAATACTTTGCATCAGAGAAGTGATTGCTAAAAATGGAGAAGGCAATGGGTTCAGATGAAAGCTCGCTAAATATTTCAGTAAACAAATCAAATCATGAATTGGCCTTTATAAAGGAAATGAATATTGACAAAAGCTGTTTGAAGTGCTGTTGAAAATGAGCAAGATAATTTTCATTGAATTAAGACTGAGAAAAACAATAAACAAAACAGAACACAGAACCGATGCAACTTCAGCACAGATAACAGAAAAAGTGTTGGATTCGAGTTTAACACGCTGCTGAATCAAGGCCCACAGAAATCAATGGAGCCATTGATGAATCAGGTTCTGTGGCCACCGTAAACCCCTGTTATACAGTAGCCATGTAACTTGCTGATTTATGTATACTGTGAAATAACTATCATTCTTATGAAGTTTTTAACCCTGCAATTTATTTTCCACTTTTCATATCTTTGGAAAACTGTTTTATCATTCTTTTACTTCATGCCATTGAAGTAAATGCCAATGACCACCAGGGACTCAAAAGAAAAAACAACTCTGGGCAGCTGAATCAGAGACTCAACCCATGTTGGCATCAGTCACCCTGATACACAAGAAGAAACAGACATGAAAGCTCATTTAGTAAAGGATGATGAAGTAGGGCCATCACAAGCACAGGAGGAAGAGACAGAACCAAAGGTAACCACCAGATCCGTGTCCCTGAGTGAGCTGTGAGGTATTCAAAAATATTTCAGTTGTGGATTAAGTGTGCACATCGTCACTTGGCTGCTCCAGTGTTGGGATAGCGGGGCCAGCAACCTGGAATTAGAGGGCAGGGAGGCCAAGCAGCTGGGATCCCTGTTCAGGGTAGGGGGCATTGACAAGGTGATTGGAAAAGGGACACAAGCCATCAGCCTCTGGGTATGACTCTTGTCAGGCATGAAGAAACATATCCCTTCAAAGAAGACGTTATGTCACTCAGGCAAGTGGACCACCATGGAGAGAGGTATCCAGTAGGTGAGGGAAATAGCTATGTGGGAGATGGTTTATTATGACCCAGACAATGCACAGTTACCCACAGATCCAGATGAAGTCCAATTTACATGACCCATGTGGTGGAGGTTTGTACAGAGCACACCATCGTCATATGCCAACTCACTGGCAGTACTGTCCTGGAAGGACTAAGAGGGACCAACAGTGGGTGATGTGACTGGCCAACCCCGGCAATACAAAGAAAATCTTCCTCCCTAGGGGCCTGCATCACAGCTGTGGAGAAACTGCCAGACATGCTAGCCAAGAAACTGTCCCAGGAGTTCTCGCAATTCAAAGAAGATATATTCTGCTCCCCATCTGTAGGAATCTCAGCTATTAGGAGAAAGCTTGTGTATACTAACCAGAGAGTATAAAGGGACACCTTTTACACACCTTGAGCCACCCTGTGGTTTTATCTGTGTGACCATAGAGAAGACATGAGGAAGTGGGATGGAAAATCTACCTGTACCCTACAGGCACAGGTACATGAGTTGCAAGGAGAAACAATCACAAAAGGGGGTTCTTCCAGGAAAATTGCTGCTCCAGTCTCCAGTGAGTAGTTTTCTGGACAGATTAAAAGGGCTGGTCTAACTTCTGATCTTAAAGGGCCTTCTGATCTGTATTCACAAGAACTGAATAACAGATACTACGACCAGGACTAGAGGGGCCTTGCCTCCAGCAGGTGGAGGAAAAGGAGAACCGGGTTTACTGGACTGTGCGGATTCTGTCATGGTTTAACTCAGCTGGCAGCTAAACCAACCACAGAGCCATTCACTCACTCCTCCCACCTTCCTGTGGGATGGTGGGGAGAACTGAAAAGGAAAAAAAAAGTAAGACTCATTGGTTGAGATAAAGACAGTCTAATGGGGCAGAGAAGAGTATTAATATTGCTATCACTATTAGAGAATATACAAAACAAGTGACAAACAGTACAATTTCTCACCACCTGAAGTGGTCCTCAGCTATTTCCCGAGCTCCCTTGCTTCCTAGCAACTCCAATTATATACAGATCATGATGTCATACAGTATGGAATATCCCTTTGGCCAGTTTGGGTCAGCTGTCCTGGCTGTGTCCCCTCCCAGTTTTTGGGGACTCCCCACCTTCTCATTGTCAGGGCAGTATGAGAGGCTGAAAAGTCCTCGGCTGCTTGGCAACAACTAAAAACACCAGTGTGTTATCAACATTATTCTCATCCTAAGCACAACACTATACCACCTGCTAGGAAGAAAATTAACTCCATCCCTGCCAAAACCAGGACAATCCGATGGCCTGGCACATCAGATCCCCAGTATAAGGCTTGAGTGGACACCTGTGCACAGTGTGCCCCAATGACATCAACTTATAAAGGGAAAGAACCCATCTATATTTCTGGATTGACAAGGGGATCCCAACAGCTAACTGTGCTGGAAGCTGAAGTCGGTCTAACTGGGAACGACCGGGAAAAACACCCCATTGTGACTGGCCCAGAGGCTCCGTGCATCCTTGGCATAGACTACTTCAGGAGAGGGTATTTCAAGGACCCAAAAGGGTACCGGTGGGCTTTTGGTATAGTTGCCTTGGAGACAGAGAAAATTAAACAGCTGTCTGCTTTGCCTGGTCTCTCAGAGGACCCTTCTGTTGTGGGGCTGCAGATGGTCAAAGAACAACAGGTGCCGATCACTACCACAACAGTGCACTGGCAGCAATACCGCATCAGCTGAGACTCCCCGATTCCCATCCATTTGTCCACTGGACAGCCAAGAAGTGATCAGTAGAATTCACTCAAACTTTAACAGTTCCATATGACCTGCGCAAACATCCAACGGAGCACAGAGACTGGCAGTAGACTACCATAGCCTGAATGAAGTTAGGCCACCGCCCATTGCTGCTGTGGTGGACATGCAGAAGCCTCAGTACAAACTGGAGTTAAAGGCAGCCAAGTGGTATGCCATAGCTGATATCGTGAACACATTTTTCTCAATCCCTTCGGCAGCAGACTGCAGGCCACAGTTTGCTTTCACTTGCAGGGTTGTCCAGTGCACCTGGAATAGGCTGCCCCAGGGGTGGAAACACAGCCCCTCCATTTGCCATGGACTGATTCAGAGTGCACTGGAAAAGGGTGAAGCTCTGCACCTGCAATATATTGATGACATCATTATATGGGGCAACTCAGCAGAAGCTTTTGAGAAAGGGAAGAAAATAATCCAAAACCTGAAAGTCGGTTTTGCCATAAAATGAAGTAAGGTCAAGAGACCTGCACATGAGATCCAGCTTTTAGGAATAAAATGGCAAGACAGATACCATCAGATCCTAATGGACGTGATCAATAAAACAAAAGCTATGTCTTCAAACGGGGCCCTGAGCAACGACAAGCCTTTGAACAAATTAAACAGGAACCAGTTCATGTTGTGGCCTTTGGGCCAGTGTGGGCAGGACCGGATGTGAAGAATGTGCTTTGCACCACAGCTGGGAAGAATGGCCCCATCTGGAGTCTCTGGCAGAAGGCACCAGGGGAGACTCGAGGTCAACCCCTGGGGTTTTTGAGCTGGGGATACAGAGGATCTGAGGCCTGTTACGCCCCAACTGAAAAAGAGATATTGGCAGTGTATGAAGGGGGTCCAGCTGCTTCAGAAGGTACTGAAGCACAGCTCCTCCTGACACCCTGATTTCTGGTGCTGGGCTGGATTGGTCAAAGGGAGAGTGTCCTCTATACACTGTGCAACTGATGCTACATGGAGTAAGTAGGTCGAACTGATCAGACGGCAGGCTTCAACCTTAGTCACCCAGGAATCTTGGAATTGATCACCGATTGGCCAGAAGGCAACGATTTTGAAATGTCACCAGAGGAGGTGGTGACATGTGCTGAAAAGGCCCTACTGTATAATAAACTACGAGAAGATGAGAAGCAGTATGCTCTCTTCACCAATGGGTCCTGTCCTAGTGTGGGAAAACACTGGAGGTGGAAGGCTGCTGTATGAAGTCTTACACGTGTTGCAGAAGCTGCTGAAGTACAAGGTGAATTGAGCCAGTTTGCAGAAGTGAAAGTCATGCAGTTGGCTTTAGACATGGCTGAAAGAGAAAAGTGGCCAATGTTCTACCTCTCTACTGATTCATGAATGGTGACCAATGCCCTGTGGGGGTGGCTGCAGCAATGGAAGCAGAGCAACTGGCAGCACAGCAACTGGCAGCACAGAGGCAAACCCATCTGGACTGCCCTATTGTGGCAAGATATTGCTGCTCATCTAGAGAAGCTGGTTGTAAAAGTGTGACACATAGATGTTCACGTACCCAAAAGTCAGGTCACTAAGGAACTTCAAAACAACCAGCAGGTAGATTAGGCTGCTGAGATTGAAGTGGCTCATGTGGATCTGGATTGGCAACTTAAGGGTGAATTATTTATCGCTCGGTGGGCCCATGACACCTTGGGCCATCAAGGAAGATATGCAACATATAGATGGGCTTACGATTGAGGTGGGGACTTGACCATGGACACTATTGCACAGGTTATCCATGAATGTGAAATATGCCAGCAATCAAACAAGCCAAGCGGACAAAGCCTGTGTGATATGGAGGACGATGGCTGAAATATAAATTCGGATAGGCCTGGCACGTTGATTACATCACAATCCCACAAACTCACCAAGGCAAATGCCATGCACTTACAATGGTGGAAGCAACCACAGGATGGCTGTCAACATATCCCACGCCCCATGCCACCACTCACAACACTATCCTGGGCCTTGAAAAGCAAGTCCTGTTGTGACATGACACCTCAGAAAGAATTGAGTCAGACAGCGGGACTCATTTCCAGAACAACCTCAGACACCTGGGCCAGAGAGCACAGCACCGAGTGAGTGTGTCACAGCCCCTGTTGTGCACCAGCCTCTGTGAAAATCGAATGATACAATGGACTGTTAAAGACTACACTCAGAGCTACAGCTGTTGGGACATTCAGACGTTGGGATACACATTTAGCAAAGGCCATCTCTCTAATCAACACTAGGGAATCTAGCAATTGAGCTGGTTCTGCTCGCCCAAAACTCCTATATACTGTACAAGGGGATAAAGCCCCTGCAGTGCACGTAAAAAATATGCTGGGGAAGACAGCCTGGAGTATTCCTGCCTTGGGCGAAGGCACACGCATCTGTGGGATTGTTTTTGCTCAAGGACCTGGATGCACTTGGTGGGTATTGTAGGATGGGACAGTCCAACATGTATCTCAAGGGAATTGGATTTTGAGTGAGGATAACCAATGATTTGAACTGTATGGTGCTAATTACTACATAACAGTGCATGTCATCACTCGTATGACTGCTATATGGCATATCAAGTGTATTATAGTAAGAATCACCAAGATTAATGAAGCATGAACTTTGCTGAAACCAAGCAAAGTGCAGCAGTGATGGAACCAGAACTGGCTTCAGCATGTGACAACCCAACACCACACACCATGTCTCCTGCCCTGAAGGACTGTTACAACCGACAGAGTCCAAAGTGATGAACTAAGTGAACTCAAGGGACATTTCAGAGGGATGTCCTGTAGACTAAGGGAATGATATCTGTGTGTGTATATACCAAAAGACAGGAAAAATGGTGGTGATTAGTTGGAACGTATTGAAAAGTGTGGGACCTAGGCATGATGCAAACCATATAGAATAAGAGGTAGATATTGTTCTGATTTTGGCTGGGATAGAGTCAATTTTCTTCCTAGTAGCTGGTATAATGCTGTGGTTTGAATTTAGGATGAAAATAATGTCGACAACACACTGACGTCTTAGTTTTAAACACTGCTTAGCAACAGCTAAGTCAGGGACTTTTCAGCTTCTCAGGCCCTGCCAGTGGGGAGGCATGAAACTTCTGCAGCAGGTGCACAAGAAGCTGGGAGGGGACACAGCCAGAACAGCTGACCCAAACTGGCCAAAGGGATATTCTACAGCATATGATGTCATGCTCAGGATATAAACCGAGCGGAATTAGGCAGGGAGGGCCACATCATGAGAATTAGCTGCCGATTGGTCAGTGAATGGTGAGCAGTTGTGCTGTGCATCACTAGTTTTGTACATTATCATCATCGTCACCATCATCATCTTCCTTTTCTGTCCTACTAAACTGTTTTCATCTCAACTGATGAGTTTAACCTTTTTTCAGTTCTCTCCTCCATCCCACTGGGGGGGAGGGGTGGGGTGGGGCGGAGTGAGCAAATGGCTGTGGTTGTTTTAGCTGCCTGCCCGGTTAAACCACAACACAAGCAAATATCCTACTGATACCATCAAAAAGTCTAGACAAACTTGCCCTTATCCTTCTATTGGCAGTAATAATTTTACCTCATGAGTTATCTGTTCCTCTATCATGCCTATCCATATGGATGGAGAGATCAAAGGAGAGACTAACAATCTTTTTCTTGACCTGATCAAGAGGAATCAGTTCTAAAATGGGAGGTCAAGCTTGAGGCTATTCAAAGAAAGTGGCAGAAGTCCTATTTTGAGGAATGTAGTAGAAATCAGATGATGTAACTACATTTTCACAGCCCCTTTAGAGGAGCAAGTGAGTAGCAATAGGGTTTTGTTGTTACATTTTGGTTAATGCTCATATGTATAGAACAGAAATGAAAACAGAGCTACTGTGTCAGCTCCTGCTTCATATCTTGAAACTCAGTCTTAATTGACTCATTTATGCAAGAACAGTCTCAGGCTCAAAGAATATCAGGGAAGCTTTGCATTTGAAGCCAAGCTTAATGAGGAATCCCAAGTGAATCCAGAGTTTCCAAAAGGTCCTTTATGGTTAACTGCTCTAGCCAGAAAACAGATGCTATGTAGATAGCAGCTTCCTCATGTTTCCTTGCTAATATGTAAACTCTGATCTGGAGGAACAATTACAGAGAAAGCAAAGATCAATTATTACAGTAATTTACAGTCCTGACCTTCTGTTTGAATTTTTGTTTTTACAATAGCTACTTGGAAACAGAAAATTTCTGCCCAGGTGAACATGGAAGGCTCTTGAACTGAGGGTACTTTCTCTCACTGTCCCTCCTACAAGTTATGACCCAACTTCAGTTCACCTCAACAGGACTGCAGGGCTTTCTTATTCCAGTGGTAAAGCTACAGCCATAATTTCTGCCTGAACTGCTTGATTTAACAAAAAGAATGGGCAACTATCTACTACTTCAAAAGACTTAACCTTAAAAGTAGCTGTTGACTTTAAGAATATTTTACTTTGGATCAGCTTTTTTTTTTTGTTAGTATTAGGCACAAGTAACCTAGGTATACAGGCCTTTCTCCAACATTTGTTAACCTTTCCAAATACTGTTACAGAGGTTTTATCCCAAAATCTCTGTTCATAACCATTTAAAAACATAATATTGGTGAAAGCCTGATAGAAAATTATTTACTCTCTCTGAGATTCAGAAGTTGTCTCCTACGCTAGGACCATCTCAGTGATGGTCATTACAAATAGGGTAGGTATGCTGTTTAAATCTGAAAGAGCAAGTTAGTCTGATCATGGTATAAAATGAGATAACAAAGCTCTTATTTTAGTTGGCTGAAACTTCTTCCATCTTTCCTTACCATTCTGGAGACTTCTTTGTTTCCTTTCATCCAGACTGTAACAATCCATTGCAAGCCATGCTTGGGAGACAGGAGGAAACAGCTGGATTTTACCTCCTTAAGAAAAATATTGTTGCTGCTGTTGGGCATTTTTTTTTCCTATCACATCAAATATTTATATTGGTTCAGCATAGCTGGACATCTAGGAAGAATGATGTTGCCTGACTGTTTCATATTTGACACTCATATTGCTTTGACATATCTTGACTTTTTGGCCTAATTTCATCCGTCTTACTGTTCTTCATTTGTTGTCTATGTGCATCTAAAAGTAAGTCTGGAGCATCTTGAGGTCATTAAAGAGCGTAAATCACACTGACAAATTTACATAATGTGTCAGTATGTATCTGGCATGCCCTCATGGAAAAGGGCCTCCTAGAAAGCTCTACCACCACCCACACTTTCTACAAGTTAACTTTAAAAAGTCAAAGCGCATCACATTCTTACAAGTTCCTATGGTTGTATAAGCTTTCAGAAAGTTTGCAATGTATTTCATTAGTAATAAAATCAATCCATACATACACAATCAAATTTATATTGTCTATTTTAGGATTTTAACATTATAAAATCATGCCATACAATAGATGAAAAATGAATAAGTTCATACCTTAGCTCAATAAAATAAGTGCATTAAAGAACCACTTGCTCACAGACTACATTATGGTTAAAGGAAAATAGAAAAGCAAAACAGACATTGAATAATGAGAACAGACTGACTACATTCTTTTTATCCAGCTACAGCAGTTGATTCCAATTTGCTTTGTTTCCATGAGAAACATAGATGGAAATTTGTCTTCATATTTTCTGAAAGCAAAAACAAAATCATACTTCCCCCCTCCCCCAATTTTCATTTATTCACAACAAAATGCCTTATCAGTCTGTTTTTAAAAGCTCTTCCTTACTATATTAAAAAACTCATGATTTCTTTTTTTCCCCTGCAAGAAATCTACATTTTAAATGGAATTTATTTAGAAGAGCAGAAATTTCCTTGCAAGACCAGAGCAACTTGAAAAGAATCAAGACAGGGGAAAAGGAATAGTTATTTTTGCTGAATGATGACCTGCTTTATTACAGAAAAGAAGAAAGATTACAGCGAAGGCAAGAATGCCTGCAGAGATGTGTTGGTCATCAAGGAAAGTATTTGCAGATGGAGGTAAAGTTGGGGAATATAAAGTATGGAGCAAAAGGCTCCAGGGAAATTGTGCTAAATGAACATGTTCAGTGTCACTGTTATTTCTATAGCAGCTAATCAGTGAACAATAAATATATAAGCAGCGGAGAGCATTACTCTCTTCCCAAGGGCAGTGAAAACGTTCGGGTATGATGCTATATACGCCTAGAAATTCCCAAGGTAGCTTCAGACAAGAGCAAACTGTCTTCTTGTGTCTCCTCCACAATTCAGCTGAATAAGTCTGATATTAATGTTTTATATTTTTCATTGTAAGCATATAGTTAGTTCTACTCTATTTTGAATGAATAGTCAATTATATAATGGAGGAGGAGGAATAAAATAAATATTTGTTATTAGTTTTTTAGAAAAATTCTTTTTCAATTTTTGTATGACACTTCACTGCATATAACTTCCGTGTCAGAAGTAAAAGGATTTTAACCACATAGACAAATGCAGTCCCTACACAATATCAATACAGCTTCTTTCTAGATCATAGTCAGTCCAAATATTTATCTGCTAAGAAATACAGCAATGTTTCTTAAGAAAAACAGTGATGTTTCTCTAGCTGTTATTCAGCACATCAGAGAATGTTAAAATGTATATTCAGTCAAGAGCAATGTATGATGAGCAAGCAAATAGGTGTGAATACTTGCAGAGATAACCATAATGAACAATACTGCTATTGAAGCAGGATAGCCTTGTAAATAAAGTACATTGTTGACACTCAAAAGGCCCAGGGTCTAGTCTTGCCTTTGATTCAATCTTCTTGTGTTTTACTACTTCTATTCTGCGAAATGGAGAATGCTGCAGAAATCCTGTATCTAGGAGAGGTCTGGAAGAGCACTGTTTACACCTGAATGCAGTATTAGTCTCATTATTTTTGAAATTCTAATACATTTCACCAAGACACACTTTAAAAGCCTCTGTTAAATGTATAGGTTAAAAATGACCAAAAAAATTTGAAAAAAAATAATCATGGAGTCATAATGGCTTATCACAATAATAACATAGTTTAAGCACATCTCCGTTTAATTCCCCTCCAGCTCCTAGGTGAGAAACTGAAAAAACCTTTAGCGAGTTTTTCTAAGGAGGATACTAGCCAACTTTTGAATCAGCAAAGATATTCTAGTGTACTACTGTTTACAAAACATGTAAAGTTGCTGCAATAGCATATATTCAAAATAAACCCCTTTCTTTTGTGTCGAATCCTTATATGTCTTAAAATGTACCATATCTTGCCTCCAACTGTGAAGTAATAAAATAAATTAACTTCTCAAAGTAATAACAAAAGACTAGAGAATGGTCATTACAGTAGTATAAAGATATACTGGAGAGCGTAAAGAGCTACGGGATTGATTTGTCAAGCTAGTCCTAAGAGGTACGGATTCTGCACAGATGCTGTAATGTTTGAGAAGGATGTGGCTAGCCATAGCGATGACGTATTTGGAGAAGTCAAGGGTCACGCAAAGAAGCTGTTCGGAACGATAGCAATCTTGATGCACTATGGTTCCCTCCGCTGTTGCCATAGGATTGATTTGGAGGATTCAAGAGATTATCCACCTACAGGAGCAGAACTGATATCTGTAGTCCAAGAATAACATTAAAATATACATAAATACTTGCAGTGTAACGGAGCTTACTGCCAAAGAGAGCATGTTGCTATAAGGGTGATGGATTTGAACTGCTGCTTTGTTACCTTAACGTGCCAAATAAGCAGCTTCCCATTTCTCAGCAAAAAGTTATTTTGGCTTGTCAAATAGCGTTCTGCCTGTATCAGTTATTTAAATTTATGGCATGCATCCTCTACACTCAAGGTAGTACAGGTGACATCACAGTATATAGGTGATTTTGCCTGACCACCTGGTTGCAGGTATCGATCAGGAGAAGGCCTTCAAATTCCTGCATACACACATCATGTTTGCTTGGGTCTGATCCCGTCTTCAACATTTGTTACACTAATCCTTGAGATAGCAGCACAATTTACACGAGCAACAATTGCGAGACTGTTTCCGTCCTACAAGCCAGATCCTAACTGCTGCAACTAATAAGTGCAGAAACACAACAGAGACAGCAGAGAGGAAAATCTAATATAGGGGAGAATGGAAAGGGATGTTTTCATTTGTTCAAAGAATTGGCTGCAGGAGCCCAAACCTGCAGCGGGTAGGAGCTAAGAATACTGCCGTTTTTTTAAATGATTACTATTTTTTATTGAGTAAGGGAGCACGTGACCACAGTCCACCTGAAAACCTAAGGCTGCATTTTTCTAAAGAACAGTTCCTTTCAGAGGCATACCCTCCTCATTTATTTTTAAGGGTTCTATAAAATAAATGTATTCTATACCTATAGTGCCTCTTGAGAGGGTCAGTAAATGGTGCGGGGAATTCAGGAGGGGCCTGCCCCACAGCCACCTACCAGCACCAGCCCTGGCCCACCCTAACGCAAACACAGGGCCAGACTGCTAGAGGATGGGTGAAATGCTGCTGCTGGGAAGGATGGTTGAGGAGACCTCATAAGGTTCTCTCTTTGGATACATTGCAAATGACTTGCAAGTGGTACTTCTGGACAATCATTTTCAAAAGTTGTGGTAGCAAATGTTGCTATCATTACCTACTCCTGGTAGCAGGTACAATGAAAGATCAGCCTTGGAAACACTGGCCATTTCCAGAAGGCTCCCCCTAGGGTCAATCTAAATTACATGAATAAATATCCACACAAATCTCTAAAAACAGACTTTTCCCTGGGTGGTAAAGAGCAATATTTAGCATCGCAAAAGGTAAAGGCTGTGGCGAGAAATGTTTGAAAAATGCCATTTTCAACTGCAACTATCATACGGAAATATCGCTCTGAAGCTTGCAAAACAAAAGCAGCAGCTGTGGACACAGATTTACGTTTAGCATTTACATCCTACTGCGGATGTGCCAAAATAACAAACTAGAATGTTTAGGAAGCACAAATAATGCCCTAAGAATCACAGTTTCCTGCAAGAACCTTGTCCTGTGCCTTCCTCTCCCCAGCTCTGCCTCAGTTGTGTGATGGGTTGCATCACTTAAGTGTGATGAGGCTGGAGGCTGGTAGGGAGAGCCGCTGCTGCTGCTGCTGCAGCTAATTGCTAGGTGTGGGGAACAAGCAGCAATTAGCTGCTGCACTTTGATGCTGTGCCTGTTTTGATCTTCTTACCCATCCCCAGTCTTTTATATCAGATGTTGGAGTTGTATACCTTTGAGCTGTGAAGGGTACCACCGGGCCAAAAATGCTCAATGTCTTTCTTTTTCTTTCTCTTCTTTTTTTCCCCTCCTGTGTCATGTCTCTATGAACCAGCCTTGCCAACATCCTTTTTATTCATGCAAAGATACAGGCACAACAAATAAGTTGATTAGCTTGGAACATGAATATGAATTTTGTACTATTACATTGTGAAAGCCTTTTCACACCTAGTAAAAAGCAGTAAATTTGTACAAAAAGGGAAATTATTAGAAATGGACGCTTGCTGCAGCTCATTGTTTTCTACTGTTTCTAAATGCGTGCATTTTTGAATGAAAATGCTACCTAGCAGCACTTCAAAATTTTGGCTTAACTTTCATGTATCATCATATGATCAGAGTCGCTAAGCACTACATTTTGCCTTTCCATGGCTGGAGTTGCTTCACAATCGTGACAATAATATTAAAGGGCAAGGAGTGAGATGAAGTGAAAATTCACGGTACGGTGCTATCGCTGTCTTCATGTAGGGGACATATGTCCTTCAATAGGGGAGAGAAAAATATTTAAAAAACTTGTATGATCTCATTCTTAAGGGGGAAAGAACTGAATGTAAAACACTGCTGGGCACAGCCTTGTCAGACATACCTTATACAGTAATTACATTTGGAAACTATATTTCTGTTGGTACAATGGCAACCTTTTCCTGAGCTCAAGGCATTATAAAAATAGGTAACATTTGGATGAAAGGGAAAGTTTTGCCTGGAAATAGGAGAGATACTCTTAGACACTGGAATTTAAGTCTGAGTGTGGAGGAAACAAAATAGTTATTTCCTATTTTAGATAGAAAAAGAAGTTGTTCATCCTTTCTCAAATTTATTTTGTTGTGTCTCAAATGTATAAATAGGCTACCATGTGCATAAATTCTGTCTCTATACCATACATAGAACTTTCAAGTAATAATTTAAATTTTTATTTTCATTTTTGTGTTGTGCTTCTAGTTTTATGCTAAGACATAAGAACCATCTATCTCATTCTCAAACGCAGTCATTTTCATTTCAGACAAGTAATCAATTTGATTAGTTGACTGAAGAATTTAGTGACAGTTACTATGAAGTCCTGGGATCTAGACCCCACAACTGAAGGACAAGATGCAATTTTCTGAACAAGAACACCACAGACCAAAGGATATGTGTCCTACGTATGTAAGGTACATACTTCTCATACATACTTTTAAATCTTATAACAAAGAAAGTTAGAGATTCTAAAATTGAATCATAAAACTAAATACGAATAATTTTATAAATTAAAAGAGCAATATCAGAGCATCCGGAATCATGGTACCTGTACCATGTATTGGAAAAGCATAATGGTCTTAATAGCAGATTCAATTACTAGCTGCTGGACAAAAGTCGTTCAGAGATCCTGTTAAACTTCTGACAGAGGAAAAGTTGAGGAAAAAACAGATTTTTGAGGGAATTTCTGAGCACTGAAATTCTTGCACTAATAGATGAGAATTCAGGAAACATTCTTGGGACTTTATAACCTTACACACTTGAAAGATGCCTCTTACATTTAAACTATGCTAGCATTTTCAATCTGATCATTATAATCCGACACTTCCTTTTTCTCCTTTGTAGTCTTGAAACAAGTCTCAGTCTAGAGGAGAAATATGGTATCTTATTAAGTGATCAAATTTTAATGGCGGATAAGCACAAGACCCTTACAATTATTCCACGGAAAAAAAATAATGTAACAAATTATAGCAATTTAAATGGTGTTTCCATTTTTCTCTCGGGGGTGAAATCTAGATGACTTACTTTTTGTATATCATTAAGGAAACTGAAAAGTGTATTTTAGGCTCAACATAGAATTGAGTGTTCTGATATCTGGTTTGTTCCCGTTGGACTGTATTTTGGAGCATGACTAGTAGATTTATATATTTCTTTAATGAGCTAACACTATTTTAAATGCAATCCTTCTGAAGAGAGTAGATCAAACTGTTGTTGCCAGGTATTAATCATACACCTCAGTTGTTTTTCTCGTTCAGTACTATTTCCCTTTAATGGAGAAGCGATCAAAAAATCTTTTGTTAATGGTGGTTGGCTTTTTCCCAAGTATTTTTGTAAGTGAAAGCTCTCTTACGTTTTACCATGTATATAGATTTCATATTACAGGGTTACAGAAGAAAAATGGCTACCTAAGTATACAAACTTGCTAAAAAATCAAGGCAAGCTAATTCCTATGGCTCATAATGCAGTACGTCTTTAATGCAGAGGAACAGAAAATTTCGGATTAAATGAACACCACATTACCAATACGTGCATTGTGTAACCAATAAGAAACCATTATTTCTGAGGTGATAGTACTCCCTTTCTACTACTAATCCTAACCCCATTTCACAACCGTTTCACACAGATAATCATTTACAATTACCTGTGAAAAGAAGAGATAGATGTGAAAATCCCTTTCTGTGCTTTTTCAGAATTTAAGTCTGTAAACATGCAGAATTTTACAATGTGCCTTATCCAAGGCTACATTGTCATGATATGCACTTTGTCTATCGTTACTATGATATCCACTACTACATGACGTACACGTTAATGCTTACGTATTTTGATTGTCTCAAGCACACATCTGACTATAAAAGAACCTAAAAATATTTTAGAAGGCCTGATACATAGATTTTAAAAAGCTTTAAATCTTTTTAAAGTAGCATATTTTCTCCACAGGATATGTGTCCTGTTCTCCCAGGTTAAAGCCAGGTTACACAGAGAGAATAGATAAAAGATTTGTGTTTTCTGGGAATGTGATTTCCTCATCTGACATCCCTATGCATGAAACATAAGTCCATCTCAAAAGAAGAACAAAGCTTTTTGTCCAATTTATGCAGAAGTAATCCAGTTGCTGCCTACAGGTTCTGCTTAACTCCAACAAACTGGTTAAATACAAATGAATTTTTTATTAGATGTATTTATTAATTACTAGAATGTATAGGGTTTATTACATTTATATCCTTTTCTGAACTTCTAAGATTCATTTTCAAACATTGCAAAACCTATACAAAGGTTTTGATACAAATCAACTGACATAAAGCCAGCTGTACTTCAGACTCCACATCTGCATCAATAGGCGCTTGTTCTAATTGCATTTTAATTGAACAGTAACTATATTCTAAACTATTTTGCTGTTTGTATTAGCTTTTTAGGCTCAGGATACTGATGTTTCTGGGTTCCTTAGTGGTAGATCAAATTTGATGAGTTACATTTTTCTCCTGAGTTTTTCAAAAGGCTGAAGCAATCCTCATAATATTAAAGAATTTGGCAAGTTGACCAGAAGTCATTTTCACCTGGTTTTACAGCTTGAATAAGCCCTCATTGAGCAAAGCAATCTAGCTCAGGGGAAAAAAAAAGTTCTTTTGTTCACAGATCATGTGCCTATTTGACTCTGCTAGGAAATGATATACTATATTTACCCAACTGAGAAGCTGAGGCACAGTCTTTGTCACTGCTTCATCTGACATAGTCTCCCAGTTTCGTTAAGTTAACTTCATTCATTTCAGTAAGAACGCTTTTCCTTGTGTTGTATCAAGGGTATTATTCTGGCAAAGATATCTTTGGCAGCATTAAAGCTTTCAAAAATCCCCTCATTTTCTCCCTAGGAAATGGCTTAATATGCTTCCTTATACATTGCAACCTGCACTTACAGTTTCTCTCCCCTTTTGCATCCCATCACCTATTTACCAGTTGTGGGTATGTTCTCAATACATACAGGAGTATAAATGGACTGAGCCTGACCAGCCACCCACAATCATGATTAATTAAAGTTAGATAAGAGGAAAATAAGTATTTAGCTCCGTAATTAGCTAGGTGTATTACTAACAGTGATAAAAACCACCTCAGCAAGCATGCAACAAAAGTACACTTCTGGGTAAAACACTCTCCCCCCCTCTCTCTCTCTCAGCTGAGCTTGTGCTGGCACTCTGCGTGCTGCTGCTAGAGGTGTTGTGAAACTACCCACAGCTGGAAAGTGGTCACTCCAACAAAATTAGTCTATGCGACAACACTGCTGTGGAGTACTATAGCCAGTATGGTTGGGTATTTTTGTGTTTTTTTTCTAATCATTTTAAGATCAAACTGAGAACGAAAGCCACAATGTTGATCTTCAAATACCAATTCAGAGGTGACAGCTAATTACCCAAAGATGAACGTCAAAATATTTTCAGTTAATATATATACACACACAAACATATACACACACTATACGTGAAGAAAATGCATTACGCAGTAATTTTGAGGATAACTGCTGTGATCTCAGGGATGTAATAGTGATGCTGAGTTAATAACATTACAGAAATCTCTAGAATGCAAAAACACATACAAAATAAAGAATCTGAGACAAGAGGGGGAAAGACATATCATACTTGCAATGAGTAATGATAAAGACAAGTAAGTATTAAACAAGAAAGATGTTTAATTATTTTGATGCCTCATTATACAAGACAGCAAGAGAATGGAGAGTAGATGCAACTTTAAGTGTTATTTTCCTTACACTCACAAATATCCCAATAGAAAAATACAGACCCATCAACAGGTATGAAGCTCACACTTCAGGCATGGTAGACAGGATGTAGCAGTAGTTCATACATGGTCCAAACTAATAATAAAAAAATTTAGGAAGTGTGCTTTCTGTTTGGCTATTCTCTTGATTTGCCCATTTTCCTTGCTATCTTAAACAAAAAATATGCAAACGCAATTCTCACCCCTTGAGAAGACATGGGATGCATAAATAATTACGAGCAGAGCTGTTGCCGTGAGCTGGGCAGTGATAATTGAATGTATGAAGGCCCTGAAAGGCCCAAAAACTGGCCGTAAATGGGTCCAAGGCTTCTTGCAGTTTCAACTGCTATCAGACTGAACCAGCAACAGAAACCAATGAACAGAGCGAAATGGACTGAGGCATGTGGTGGGGCCAAGGTGCTCTTCACTTTGACAAACTTTGATTATGCAATAAAAGCTACATAGAAATAGTGAAGAAATCCTGTTTGCAAACACGTCCCTGGCAATGGTGGCTTCAAGCCTTTAACAGTTTTTCAAGACCCTTAATGTATGTACCTCACTCATTAAAAGAAACTTAAATCCTATAAATCATGGTTTAAAGAAAAAGAAAAAAATCACCATTTTTAACGTAGCTTGGCATAAAAACTTGCAATTGCTATTGTTCCCATTATCTGGGAAAGCTCCGATGTAAGGCCACTCGCCAGTAAGCAAGTATCATTCCAGAGAGGTTGCATTTGAAATCTGTCAAAAATCAAACAGCACGCATGGCAGGTCTGAAACAGTCCTCTCATAAAGGGTGCCTTTGACCTCTGCATGAGCCAGTATCTCTTGAGGAAGGGAAGTTCTGCAACTAAGTCAAACTAAACTTAAGGGAACCATGAGGTAGAGCAGGGATTTGAAAAATATGAAATTGTTAGAATCGATCCACAAACACCTTTGGAGAGGGTATCCAAGCCCTTTCATTAGGTGTATTTTCTTCCCAGGCTTCAAAGAGGCACCTGTCACAGCTGCCACTGCTCCTGCGTGCAGTTGCAGTGAGGCTGGAACCTGAACACAGACGAAAATAATAATTATGAGGGGAGAAAGGGAAGGAAAAGATTCCCTTGTGATTAAGTGAACAAAGCCTGAAAATTTAAATTGCGTAGCTGGAGAGAAGAGGAGGAAGGGGATTGGCATTATGAAAATATTCAGCAACAGAAAACCCGGATCTGACATTCTTAGACAAAGAAACTAATTTATTGTATAACAAAACATTTTAGTTTTCAAAATAAAATTTATACCACACACATCAAATAAATACAAAGAAAACGGCGTGAAGACATAAGAGACAAGTGAACATGACCACAGACTGGGAAGAAACAGAAGGAGGGACAAAAATCTGCCCCTCGTTACTTCCATAAATAATTTTCCCATGGAAAACTAAAAAGTAAACTGTAAGTAAATGTTGTAATTTTAACAGCAGGCTTAGCATTCTTCTGGGCAGAAAAGTCATTTAGAAATAAGAAAAAAATGTCACCATTTTTGGCCAGTCTGATTAAAAAAATTTTTCACATACTGATAGAATGCCAATATTATACGCCAGTACAAAGTGCTATTTCATAAGCAGGGGACTACAAAACATCCTTTAAATATTGGAAGACTGAAAAAACTTGGAAAAAACTCTGAGGGCATAATTTTAAGACTAGCTACTGGTCTTTGTGTATATTCTTGAGTATAAATGACTACATGAACAAATCGGCAAAGAATGTGAAGCCTTGTGTATGTTTTTCCTCCAGTAACAACAACAAAAATATGTATATCAAAGCTACTCTTACACAGTACTCAGCAATTTCTCCTTTAAAGAAAGGCTGAAACTATCTAGTTGGTAATTGCAGCTGAGCTTGTGGTAAGAAAGCTCTGGATTGAAATAATAAGTAAAAACATCTCAGTGTACAGTGGTTTAGCCTAAAGTGAGTGAAAGAAAAACCCCAATCATATCAGTTTCAGATTATATTCAGCATATTTTAGGTAAAATATTTATAGAGTAAACCAAATATGGAGTATAGCACCATTTATAAAAGGAATACTACAATGATGTCTGCCAAGTTGTCACTGTAACTCCCTCATGAGCATCACATCTCTTGGTGCTTGCTGTGACTGCAAGGACATCAGATGTGCATGTGTGGAGAAGTGGGATGGAGAGGAACTGCAATAGTTTCCTTCTCATAGGCCACCTGCTGTGTCCTTCCTGCTGGTTCTGGAGCTGTTTCCCACAACCTCATCTCCAGATTTAACAGACATGTCAGGCTACAAAAGATTGGATGAAGGATGGCTACTTAGGGAAGAATGGGTTAAAGTTCGAGGGGTTCGGGAACAAATTCAGAAAAAATGCTATTGTCTTAGAACAATTCAGTTGAGAAATACCCCTCAAATTGCTATACATACATCTATTATTCATAGTCAGAGAGGAGTCTAGGTGAAAACAGCATCAAGTGAACAACATAAGAGTCATTCTAATTTGACAAAGAATAACCAGGTCAACATTTGTAATGATTTTGGATGAGGATATCCCACTTTTCCCACTGTAGCACATTCAAAGCACTGGGACTGGGAATAGTAAAAGTAGGAAGAAAGAAAAAGAGAATGTTCATTTTTCAGTGCTACCTTCTTTCATTCCTTCCCTTGTGAAAGTGGTTTAAGATGTATTTACACAGTTCAGTGATAAAACTCTTGAGCTCATGTGTATCTTGTCTGAAAACACATAGTTTCACAGTCCAATTTACTTCCAGCTTAAATGCGTAAGAGAACTCTCCACTTGATTCCAGCAACGATGCTTTTCTCATCTGTAACTAGGGCCTAGTAAAAGTTCATGTCCACTTTCACGTCCAGTTTCATGTTCTGCTTGAGCCTGAGTCCTTGTTGACTCATAAGACTGCTATTTTTTGCGTGCTAGAGTTTGACCTTATAGAACAGACTGACTGACATTTGCAGGCACTGTGGGGGAGGCAGTAGTTCAGGTTTGGCAACACTAGATTGAATGGGTGGACAGCTGTAATGTCACTTGCTTGTGAGAGAGACAACATCGCTGCTGGATTCCCCTGTTGCTCAGTTTTACCAATAACGCAAATCAATTATTTCTTTTGCCAGAGTAAAAATGATCACTCAAAGGCAAAAAGGTTCTTTGCATAATATCAAACACAACATCAGTAGAACAATGCTGAAGGATGGATCACCTCTCGGAGGCAAGTGAAAGAATGAAATAACTGCACCAGTTGCACATATTAATGAAAGACCTGGCTTCTCATTCCTATCGCTCATGCTGAATTTCCCATGTGTACTAGGCCACTAGTGCTCCAATGCATTAATAACCGTATAGATTCAGAGCTCAGCTGTCTTTGCTCAGTTTCTTGATTTAGATACAGATCCACATTTTATGGTTAAGGTCTAGCTGTTCATGAATTTTATCTAAAACTTTACAAAGAAATTCTTCATAAAAGATGCTATTGCAATAAATCATGCTATCTGAAAAATATTCCAAATCCTCCTGATTAACAAATACTGTGCTGAAAGTTGCATGCTCTACAGCATGATGTTGTCATTCCCTTAGCTGGTATCATAATAATTTTCAAATCTATGAGAAGGAAGGAGAGATAAAAGAGCTGTTGTCTAAGCAGAGACAGAGGCCTGAGGCACTCATTGCCCTTCTGTTTAGGACTGGATAAGAAATATTTGTGGAAATAAGTTACATTCTTAGCAAACAGATCTTTGGATCAAAGATTCTTACTCACAATTGGCCATACCCTTTTATTTAAAAATTATTTAAGTGCCAACAACCCAACCCATCCAACCCTCCTTACAAAAATTTAAAAAAAAAAAAAAAAAAAAAGGAAGACTATCTTCCACAGAAAGCATAGATTTTTGTTTTTCTTTCATCCCTTTTCATGGCTTGTAACCTATCAAATTCAGGTGATATTTTCAGAAACCATGAGCAAAGAAAAATTAATCAGCTGCTATGAAAAGCAGGCCAGAGAATCTGCCCAGCTCAGCCCTGAATCAAGGATTCTAGAGAGCCCTGCACAGAGTAGAAAATAAATAGCTAAAGAGGGACAGATTCCTGGTGGACCTAAATTAAACAAAGCTTGTGTTTAAAATTCTTCCAGGAGATGGCCAATATAAACACCCCCTGCCTGAACTCAGCATACCTAGGATGGAACTTGTAAGCCCAAATGCACAACATCTGGCTCATCAAGTGAAAAGGGTTCAGCTTCAGCATTAACTATCCTTTTCAAACTGCATACTGAGTTTCCCTAAAACTCTGGGAATGCGATTATTTTGTACATGTCATTCCTGCGGCCGGATGAGAAACCATCTTTGAAACAATAACATAAAATGTTATTTATAACTATTCACATAACTTGAGAAAGAAATTGCCTGCACTAGTAAAAAGATGATCTGCAAAATAAGAAAAGAAATTAAGTGAACAACAGCCAACAGGTATTTGTCAAGAATAAGTTTTGTCAAAGACAATCCCTTTTCCTTTTATGATACAATAATACGCTTTCCTTGAGAAAGAAGCAGTAAACGCCACATGTCTTAGTTTAGTAAAGCAATATCTTACATGTCTATCTCATAAACAAGCTACAGAACTTGGTCTAGATGAAACTACTACGAAAAAGTTGCACAACATAACAAGCCTACAGGAAATGGGAACTAGACCAGCTTTCTGGTAAAGATCTACTCAAGTGAGTAATTCTCAAGGTTTCACTTTAAATTAAAAAGAAACAGTATCGAGCTGAGCTTCATTGGAGTCCACCCCAATCTCGCACTGATATTTTACAGAAGACCAGAACGACAGAAGGGAAAACAAGTTTTAAGTTTACATCAGGCTGCAAGGGGTTAATAAGCTCTTTGAAAAACAGGCTTAAAATTCGAGAGGATGTTTATACTGCTTTTAAGATTTATAGCAGACAATATAAGAAGCAGTAGAGTTAAATTGAAGTGTGGTAAATTTAAGATAGGAAAAACATTTAAGGTAGGAAAACCTTCCTAGTTGAAAGAACAGTTTAAGCACTGGAATAAATTTCCCAGAGAAGTTTTTAAGAATGGATTTGACAGTTGTGACTGTTTTGGGACAGGGGAAGGACTAGCAACCTCCTTTCTCCTTAAGTCCTATTTTCTCTGTATCCTAAAATATAAAAACCTAAATATTATTGCAAAATAGTCTTTGCGCTAGAGTGATAGAAATGGTCTAAGAATAAGAAATTGAAATGTTTCTTACATCATGATAAATTTGAGTTTGATTCAGCTAAGAGGGAAAGAAGCACACCGCAGTCTCTTATTCCATTGTTTCTGATCAGAAAACTGAATTCTGTTGAAGATAATCTGCAGGGGCACATGGTTACTAACACAAATGTGTCATCTGCTCATAACAGTGATTTTTACTGAAGCTTCTTGCTCTATTATGCCAAGAATCATTTGATCTGCAGATTGCACAAACAGCAATAAACTTGGACTAAAGTCTCCTGCACATCCTGCATTTGATTGTCAAACTAGTTACCTCTCTGACAAGATGTTCATGGAGTTAAGTGCAGAGAGAAATTCTATTATACTTGCAGAGATTACATGGCATCTACTATCACTTGGAAACAAGATCTTTGAAATTTTGTCAAAAAAGGTTTCTGGGTTGAAAGTTCAGTATTTGTTTCACATATGATAATCAATGCATTCCTTTGTTTTTTAATGTAGCCATCATTCAATCCATTTATCAGCACACATTACAGTTGTTCGCATTATATTGCTCCTGTTAGGAAACGTGTATTTACTTTGTCTAGTATTGATATGAATCAACGTAGATTTAAAGCAATTCATGGAATTCTTTAAAAAAAAATAAATTCGCTTTCACCAGAACTTCACAGGCAGAGGAACCAGTGAACATTCAACTCTATTTGAAGTGACAAAACTGATAAATAATTGTGTTTCTCCCCAGCCTGTAAATAGACCATGGAACTTCTTGGTGTGGAGTATTGGAGGCAAGACGTAAACATTTAAAAAACAGTGCTTGGATACCGAGTGTCCAGTCTATCGTACTGATAGTACAAATGCAGAGTTTGAATTAAATTACATGCTCTAGGTCTTACTCGAGCTTCTAACAGATACAGTAAAAGACCAAACACACCTCACACCTGCATGCTGGGAATATCTTACATATTTCTCTGAACTGTTTATTTCTGGCCTCTGTCAAAGCCAGGATGCTAAAGGGAGTGGGCAGCTGAGCTGACCTAGAGCAGCGCTGCCAGTGCTGGCATGCAGCTGGCAGGGACCCAGCCACCCCTGTCCCTGCTCTTGGCTGGAGTTCCCAAGCAGAAGCACTGGTCTAAGAGCAGGCAACGACTGTATGTGACAAATAAACCCACAACAGCAAAGGGAAAGTTACTTAAGCCCAAATCCTTGGCCTTAGAAGTCTAAATCAAGCCACCAATATTTAATACTGCTAGACTGAACCAATAGTTCAGTCTCTTTTTTAATTTTTGGTTTGTGTTCTTAAACTCTCTCTGCTACTTTTCAAAGTATGCTATCTGTAAGAGAAAGGTAAACACAGCAACATAGCTCACAGCAGGTTTATAAGACATGATTATGCTTCAAAAGGCTGGCTGAAAACCCATAGTAAAACCAGGAAAATTATCTTAGTAAACATCTAGTTTCTTATTCCTCCCCCAGTGACAAGAAGAACTTACTTCTGACAGAAATATTTACTCCTGAACTCTGTCTTCATCAATTTATTTGATATTTTCAAAGATCCATCCCATTTGGGTGCATGTTGAGGTACTTTCCTTGTGGTCATTTCAACACACCCTTTCACATAGCCTTACACTAAAACAAGGAAAGCTAAACAGAGTGGAACACTTTTCAAAAAAAAAAAAAAAGAAATCTTGTTCCCTTTTCCACATCATGAGTACTGTAACTCAAGAGAATTGTGACAGGAGAAATCAATAATTCATCAACAGCTGAAAGTGGCACATAGTGAAAAGGGCATGGGTACATAAAAGTGGAAATTTGTGTGCTTATAAAGAAAGTCTGAAAGGTAGATGGTTGGACTGCAGATAAAATTGCTTTAGAAACAGCAACTAAAACAGTTGCTCTTTGATATCTGCTCTATTGCAAAGACCTTATATTCTGATTTACTACTTTTTTCCACCCATGAATAAAACATTCAGCATGTAGATTACAAGGGATATTCAGATCCTTTACAGAAAGATCTATATGTGATAATTAAGGTTGATCTTGAGAGAATTAAGAAATCTACAAAACAGAGTTTGTAAAGCTTTGTGTTGCTAGAAACTAAGACTTCACAGTGAACAGAAGAGGAATTATTTTTGTATTCAGGGAGACATGACTCTAGACAAATTCACACTCCTAAAAATTCAACAAGATATTTCACAATCATCCATATGGTCTTTGTGCTAATGTCACTTCACAAGCTGGCTTATAGATCTCTTATGATTATTAAAATGTGTTACTAAGCTCCTGAAATTGTGAAGACAAAAAGATCAGTTACTGAACTCTGTGCACTATGAAGGCACATCATTTTAATTCCTTTACCCTAACTTTCTGATTCTCGACTTTGTCATGTGAGTTAAGCAAGCAAAGGATGCTACCTTACAGT
Source organism: Psophia crepitans (assembly GCA_013399095.1). Lineage (NCBI taxonomy): Eukaryota > Metazoa > Chordata > Aves > Gruiformes > Psophiidae > Psophia > Psophia crepitans. The sequence continues at coordinate 674,904 of VWZZ01002799.1, forward strand.
TTGAAAAAATAAACTTGTACCATGTGGAAGGAGCTTTGTGTGGCCTCCTTCAGTAAGGAAAACCACTTTTTAAGTGTTCACTGAACTGGGAAGTGACAGGAGTAAGAGGGACTGAATCAAAACCAACCGAAAAAAGTGTTAAAAATAGGGAAGTAACACAGCACTTTCAACTGGAGAACGAAATGGAGGTTATAGTATGGCCTTTCCAGTGATTGAAAACATCAGGAGGTAAACCACAAACTGACCACAGTCCTAATGGGGTCTGTGAATTTATACACTCTGAAACAACAGCTCCACTCCTCTCATCACAGGAATCCCATCTCACGGATGAGAGGCGAAGTGCACACGCCAGCACAGCTCTAGGGATTAATACAGCAACCTGCAAGGTTCAAGGTGATGTGATATGTCTCTACCACTGCGGTAGCTGCTACAAGTCGCAGCAAACACCAAGATGTAGACTTTCTGTGCTGTGAAGTCCTTACAAGAATCACAAGGTTCTATTAAATTTGCTGGATATTTCCTAGCTAATTAGTGCACTGAAATATGTTAGATGGTAGTAGAGCAGAGTAAAAACAGAAGAAGGGAATAGCTTATATTACATTACTTCTGAACTGAACTAAGGAATGCTGCTTTTTTATCAAATAAGATTTTGAGTTCTTTCAGGAAATTTAATTAGTAATTTACTCCAAAGCAAGACTCAGACGGTCAGTCTACTGTGCATCATAGTAAAAGTGTCGTTCATTCACATACTCTGGATTTCTCCGACTTGAGGCTGTGTTTTTAGCATTGGCTTCTTGAACTATGTCTAATATGAAGTAATTAATATAAGATGCAAGTATTCTATATGTTCTGTAATATTATTTTTTAGTATAAAATGGATCCCCATAATTCTGATGTCAATCAATTTGAAAAGACCAAAGCAACCACAGGTCCACATAATGGAAGTCAGTCTCCTAAGATGTTGTGTGGAAATGTGCAGCCACAGGGAGAACAGAAGTGAAAGGAAGGAAGAGGCAGCAAAACAGTATTGACATTGAACATAAGCATCCTGAAGAATGTTTCCTTCATTGACCCAGCCAGCTTTGTAATTTCACTGGAGCAGTAGCTCTGTGATCACAATCCAGAGTGGTCTAAGAAAACTAGGAGAAAGCACTCTCAGCTAGAGGAAAGTAATACTGTAGCTACATGATATAAACTCATGTTAGAGTCATTCCTTGTTTTCTGGGATACACACTCATTCTCCCTGTTAGCATCCCTAGCTATTGTCTCAGTAACGTTTTACAGTACATGCTGTACTATATTGATAGTCTAATTTCACCATGCTTACATCCAGCGTGACAGAGGTGAAGGATAAAAGATGCAGTTAAAAATATGGTCACGCTTCTATCCACCATTTTACGGTTTTCGAAAACCTAATTTCTATTTGCTCCAAACAGAAATTAGCAACACAACAAAATCAAGGCAATACAAGTAAGACAGAAAGAATTTGAGAGGGAGGCAAGAAGGTTTCAAAGGATTTTAGACACAAGTGTTGTACAGATGTTTAGTAAATGAAACCACAAAGTCTAATCAAACAAATATTTTCAGGCAATTTACAGTCATGGGAAGAAAGTGGAAGGAGATGGGCATTCTAGCTTTGATCATGAAGCTAGCATCAAGGATACAGCTAGCTTCAATTCCACTGGATATTTGGAAAGTGCCATTTAATTGATGCAGCACCACCCTTCACTGCCTCCACTCTTTGTGCAAAGCCAGACCGTGGTGCATTCAGACAGAGGAATCATAGAATCTTTAAGGTTGGAAAAGACCTCTAGGATCATCAAGTCCAACCATCAACCTGAAATCACTATGTCTACTAGACCATGTCCCGAAGCGCCATGTCTACACACTTTTTGAACACCTCCAGGGACGGTGACTCCACCACCTCTCTGGGGAGCCTGTCCCAATGTCCGACCACCCTTTCAGTGAAGAAATTTTTCCTAATATCCAACCTAAAAAGATCAGGCTTTGCAAGACTCCAGGACTCAAGAGTAAATGCTTAGTTGCCTTTTGTTTGAATTGTATCAAAAAAGTAGGTCTGAAGGTTGGACAAACCTTCCAAAAAATCTATAGAATATCAGACCAATCTCTCCCCCGCACTGGTCCCCCACCTCACAAACAAACAAAATATTCAAACAGAAACAAAAAATCCCATGCTGTTTTTTATCCTCTTAGTTAAAATGTATACTTAAAATCATCAGCTGCAGCATTGACAGCATCATCCGATCACTCCTCTCTAAGTTTTGCTTTTAGCATCACAGAGCATTTATGCTTAATTTCTTGATCTAATTTTCATCACTTATATCTGATTTTCTTTTTCCTGACAACCTAGAATTTTTATTGGAAATAAGTGACAAAGATTGCAGGAAAAAGTTTTGAAAGCTCCTGTACATTGATCAGAAAGACTCTATTTTTGTGAAGTTTTGTTCACATGCATTTCATGTTAAGGGTAAAGGTATTAGTACCAGGTTCTACCATGCATTTGTGTCTCTCTTTTTTTTGAGCCTAAATTGCTCAAACCCAGTAAGTTTTAAGGAAAAGTGAAAAGGGAAGTGGAATATTACATTCTTTTGTATTACATGTATGAGCTTTAAGTGTACAATTACGTAGTACTGTTATTAAAAAAAAAAATTTTTCATTTAACTTTCTAAAGCTGAGTTAGCTTGAAGGACTTTCTTAGTTACCATACCTAAACAAACTGAAATAACAATGTAGTTGAAGTTCTTCAGCTAAACATCTAAACCATCTTTAAAATACTGAACATTGCACTTCCAGTTCCACCAAGTTCTTAGATATAAATGATGCATTGAGTTTGTAAATACATTTTTTTGACATCAAAAGGCTGTTCACATACTTCTTCTAAGAATGCACATATATTGATGCTGAACTGGAGCCCCACAACAGAATTGAAGACACTTGCATTTTATAATAACAGGAATCTCCTGTCCCTTCCCGACAGAGATCCTAAGCAGGTCTGCAATGTGAGGTGTGCCATTCATCATATTAAAAGCGGAAAAAAAATATTTGTTTTGTTAACACAATTAGTTGTGGATTATAGGTAAATAAGCAGTCTATAAATCATTTGTGTGTTCAGAAGTAGTCATGTAACAATGCCTTTTGCTATTTTCCAATGAATAACAAGCATTTCAAACTATCTTCTAAAATGGTTGTGTGAATTCTTTATTCTGCTGATGCTATCGAGTGCAAAAAATGAGTTTCCTTTCACCTGAGATGCAACAACATTCATTTTTATTTCCTTATTTATGATACTCAGAAAGGTAATCCTATATATGAACAAATGATATTCAAATTTCTTTTTTTTTTTTTTTGCTGAAGAATATAGACTGGAAAGTTCTACAGCAAAATTACACTAGCTCATAAAGCAGAGCACAAGTTATGGGAATCGATTTAAATATTTATTTTATAAGGTTTTGAGATTTTTTTCCATTTAAAGCAAAGCCAAATTTAGTGCCGGCTTAGGAAAACTTCTATGCATATGAGTCATAACTATGCAGCTGATCAGTAAGAGAATCCCGAATGGAAAGGTGAGCAAGAGTTCACACATCAGGTTTTTGCACACTATGCAGAAATATTTTCAGAAGAATAATATCTCTGACTGAGGTTGTTTGCATCCCTTTTCTAACACTTTTCTTCTTAATGCCACACATGTGCAGGCTTGAGATTGGAATCAGCTCTGGAACTCTAAATTGCTGCTTCAAATGCTGGAAAATACTGAAAAAAAGTCAATGATTGCTTAAGCCTAAAGAGGTATTTTAGTTTTCCTTGTCTAATCAACTTTTCCTGCTTCTTAGTACACATAAATTACTTTTTTACTCAGATAGTTTGCAAGAATATTAACAAGAGGACAGGAATGCATGGCAGAAGCTCTTTGTAAGACTAGAAGAAATAAATTATCTTAACTTACATAGTTTGAGGAACACACGGTTGAAATGCAGCCCATATGCATGGTGATTATTTATAGGCATACAAATTATATTCAAAAAAGAGCCAGATGGCTTTAGCAACACATCTGCTGTCTTCAAGGCAGAACTTCTGAAGCAAACTTGGGACATTAGCTCCTATTATAGAGCAGTCAAGAACCAGTAGGACTACATTTGCTTTGTAGTCTGTAAGAGCTGTATCTTCCTACACAGCAGTTGAATTTAATCTAAAGTCAGCTTCAAAGACAGGCTGCAATATTTTGTGTTTTAGCAGGGTTATCCTGCTGTTACTAACTAAACGCAAGGCTAGGAAGGTAGGTCACCACTAAGGCAAAAGACAAACGAAGCCAAACCTCAGACATGCTAAGGTAAGTAGTGGTTACATACATCTTTGTGCCAGCTTGCACTAATTTTGAGCAGAACTGCTAAGTAGTGCAAAATACTGAGTCAAAATCACTGAAAACCATTAAAAATCACAAAGATTCACACTACTTTTTTTTTTTTCTTAGGAGAAGTTTCTCATTTAACAGATAACACTGAGAGGCGATTGAAAGATGTCTTAGACATGGACATCAGAACTGTGTGAGATGTTTCACAAAATATCGTTTATATTACTAAAAGCAGAGTGGGCAAGAAGTCAGACATCTATTAACTACATGCCAAATACGCATTTGAAAATGAGAAGGCAAACTGGGAAAGAGCACTGGGAGAACTGCCTGCGCTGCCATGTTTTATAATCTCCACCTGGCCAGGAGTAAGTTGTCACAAGCGCTTGATTTTGTTGTCTGGCCACTGCACCTACTGCCTCCTGTGTTACTGTGTGCTACTCTGAGTAGCACTATCACTCATTTTCATTTACATTCAGCTCTTCAGTAACTTCTTCGGGAACAGTAACCCTTTCCTCCCGTCCTTGTACGAAAAAGCAGGTTTAAAATGAACGAACAAACAGAACATCTTAATACAAAAGAGCTGAATTTGCCTTTTCTGCTACAATGGATTCTCTCCTCAGAGTGCATTTTTTCCCACTTTAAGATGGCACTTTTGGATCCACTCTATTTTTCTGGCAGAGTAGATAAAACTCGAAACTTGTTCTACTGCATCATGTAGAGGTTCCAGTGCTGGCCATTTCAAACCTATGTCTTGCTAGAAGGAGGAGAGCCAACCTCCCTGTGCTTGGGTGCTACTTGTATCCCCATCTGGGAGTTAGAGGGCAGATGAACGCAGTGGAGATGCGCTAGGTGAGATGCAGCATCCGCATCTCTCTCCTGGGACAGATAGCTTCAGCAGCACCCTGTTTTACTGGCCTCTCAACCTCTCGACACTCTCGATACTTCTGCGTCAGTAGGGTGGCCAAAGGCCACAAAGGTCTTTGGGCTGGAAGATACTACAGGACCGGGCTGCTCCTCTGTGCAGGACATACCAAGCCTCTGGAAAGCATGGCAGTTCTTCAGATAAACTCTTGTTATGCTGTTTCCCCCATGTCTTTTTAAATATATGGTCAGGAGTAATCACAGCTAAACAAGACTCAAAAGATTGTCTCCCAGATGTCTCTAAACATGCCATATTTGAAATAGAGTAAGTTCTAGTTTTGGAAACTTAACTCTCCTGCAAGAAACAAATGCATTGCAAATGAAATTCTGATTTTAATTAGAAGCATAAAAGTTAAAGCATATGCAGATACTTTTCCAGGTTTAAAAGTTGACCTAAATCTGAAAATTCTAGATATAAATGCATTTGCTTGCCTCCGTTAGGTAAGCTACTACTGCTGCTATTTATGAATACTCTGTTCCCCAAATTTTCAAAAGCTTCTGGAATTATATTTAGGAAAGCTTTTTGTATTATATCAAAATAAAACATTAACCTCTTTTTCCTTATGTATGTCCCTTAATTGTGTTAGGCTATCTAATTTTGTCAAGGCCCCCAATCATCCCAAATAAGCTAATAAGAATTTGCTATGAGAGGGAGTGAATCTGACCCCTTTGAAATGCTAATTGAATTCCTTATCTGCAAAACCAATATTTGTACTGTACAGCTCAATGATGGAGGAAAAAAATCCATAAGCCTGATGAAATGATAAAATGCATTTGTTTAACTAAGTCATTAAAATTAAACAGTGCTTATTTCAGGTTCTTATTTCAATTCACATGAGATAAGAAAAAAAACACAAAACAAATGCTAGAGATCACAGGTCCCTACAAAAATTCCACAGCAATGCCCTCTCAGTCTAACAAAATCAGCCCAAAACTTAGATCTGCAGCTCTTATATGTGTATTATTCTCAACAGTGACGTTACCAGTATGACTTGGACTATTCCAAGTCAGCTATCCCGGTGGAACTTTGTCGTATAAACAGTGTTTTCCATTAGCCTTTACCACTAAAATGCTTTATTGTGCACACACACAAAGTAAGTTGCGATTCTTCCTGCTGCTGTTGGAAAGGAGAACAACATTTTCGTACCACGGATACCAGCACTTTGAAAGTAAATGGAGGATTCAGAACTGCTGAGGTTCCCATACACCGTATGTCAAGACTCTTTCTCTATGGAGTGGAGTAAGGGAACTGCTCTGTTGTTATTGGCCATCTGCTACAGCTTCAGCTGCGCAACGGTAATTGGGGAAGGGATTAACTTTGGTTAAACATTTGACTGCATTTCCTTTGGGAGGCTACAGAAACATGCCAGAAAGAGTGATTCTTCGGAGTAACAAGCTAATCTCTAGACCTGCCTCCATCAGCTGCATGTGCCAAGCCTCTTCAGTCCTCTGGGAGAGGAGTTTCCACAGGGCTTCTCTTTCCACATGTAAGACTGGGTCTTAATGGAGTTAGCTTCTTCTACCACCCGTAAAAGCAAAGATGAGAATACTAGGATTAGTTTGTCTTAAATCAATGAAAGCACATGCCAGAATTGCAGCTTTATAAAGCCATTAGCAGGAGTTAGCAGTGCATACACTATGCTTCTTAATATGACCAGTACTATAAATCATATGCGCTCAGTCATTCCTTCACTTCTGCACAACTATATGTAGAAGCAGAAAAACTGGCGTTAGGGTGGGTTCATCCTCAGTGAGCGCTGCCCCTTTGAAATTGCTTACTGTAGGCAAACTCTTTCTGATTAGGCTAAACCACCGTTCTGTGCAATATACAAACCTGATTTCTGTTTTACATGCCTATGGTAAACTCCCAGAGAAGTAGTTAAAAAGGAAACGCAATATGCTTATTAAGGTGGCAAATACAAAAAAAAAAGGTTATTTCCTCAGAAAATTACTAAGTGTTGTATTTGGATGACATAATACATATTTGGGGAAGAAATGAAGATGACTTGGATACTTACTAGGTTTCCTGTTCAAGAATATCTAATAAATCATGTGAGGGGTTATATTCCTGTGAAAATATTGTATTAAATAGAAGTCAGTGGAAAATCTTGCTGTTAAAGCCATCTGTTTCACTCCCTCATGCTCACAGAAACTGTACATGCATGTGCATGCATGAAAAGAGAATGGATGAGATACAGATATGTATTCTGAACTAGAGGACTGATTTGAGTTTAAATTAATTTTAGATGCAGTGAGATTGTGTCAGCCAGGACCAGATCTTAGCAAGTCTCACAGTGAACAGCACCATGTGTGGAAGAATATAACTGCATTTTCCTCTTGACCATAAACTGAGGTTAGTAGAGTCCTGAGCAATGATTTAAATCCCTTAAAAGATTTTTTAACTTATGTAAATTCTAAATATGCAGGCACATCTCGTTGTGAAGTCATTATCACTGCTAAATAATCAAGTGTATGGACTAGCAAAATACATACTTCAGGGTCTCTACACTAATTATAAAAGTGAATTATAAAAGCAATTGCAGAAGGCTGTATTTAAGATTAGTTTAAATCTAATAAGGTCTTGAACAGGTAGGGGAGAATGATATATAAAGTCACCTCTATCTATGCAAAGTATTCAAGTACAGATTAGCAAATACACATCTGTGGCCATGATTATGAAAAGATTAAAAGATGGGATTTGTAACTCATAAATGTGAATTTACTACATGGCAATAAGTCCACATCATATTATGGGGGGTTCTTTTGGATACAAATGAAACTATTTCCTGGCAAAATTAATTATATAATCATGTATTTAACAGGGTGGAAGTTTAGAAATGAGGGGAAAAAATATGCTGTTTCTCTTGTTGCTCCTGTGCAGTAGTTATGAAATCTGAAATTTTTTAGCACAAAGCTGTCTTGAAATAAGAGGTAACACTGATGTATTACTCCTTAAATTATCTTGAAACAAAAAACTGTAGATAGTCTGAACATAGAAAAATTAGCAGATGTGTAGCGATGGTCACATTTAAATGATGGATTTCACTACAAACTTGGGATATCTTCATTTCAAATAGAGACTCTAACCAACAGTCCTTGTTGAAAAGGCCCACGGACAACGGGAGCTTCCTCTCATTTTGGAATAAGTGTTTGCTGAGAGCTTCTGAGATTCAGAAATTACTCAAACTCAGAGGAAGGCTCTTCACTCAATGTGCACTGTTGACTCAAGTGTCCGGGTGAAATTTAGGTGTTAGAAATGTGCTTATTCCCAAAGTACTCAAAAAATTAGCATGAACCTCTACTAGGCAAGACCATAGATATGTAACCCCACTCAACATTTTTTCATTAATGAAAAAACCATCGGGCTAAAACAGATATCTCACAACTGTTACCGTCCTGAAATGTAACTCCTACTTTTGTATAACCTCCACAATACCACTCAAGCTTCACAATCATATAAAATCCAATTAAATAATTTGAGAAGGGATAATATTACATGCAAAGAACTCAAGCTGGAGAGCAAGAATAATAATTCTGAGCATGGTTTGCTATCCCCCAAAGACAGAGTAAAGACCAGTAGTAACTGTTCAGTGCTAATAAACTGTAGTTGAACTCATTTACAACACTGATCTCCACTGAATACAAGCTATCGTGCATAATAAGTTTACTGTCCCCTCATAAATATGTAAAGCTGATATAATGTGACAGTTTTTTAGTTATCTTTAAAATGAATTTGTTTAATAGCAAGCATAAATAAATCTATTGATTTTAATAAGTTTTGGAGAAGATCCAAGGTGAGGGGAAGAAAAAGTAATGGTAAAGTTCTTGGGGAAGAAAAAAGGAAATTAAATAAACCAGGTAAAAAATTGACCTCAGATAAAGTCAAAATGCAAAACTCAGCTGACGCTTGAAACTAACACTGAAGTTAAACAAAACCCCTGAGTTTTCATGCTGGAAAGCTGGTAGAACAGGTAAGTCGAATGCCTCTACCAACTTTTAAACACACCCAATTATTTCTGCTGTGAGTCCATAACCTGTGGATTTGCACAGAAAATATTTTATCCGTGTTTTACATCCAAAACTGTAAGATAGAGGGACTTAGTTTGCTGTTTAAGTTGTGGAGCCAAGTTTACAAGACTCAGATCTCACTGCCTTCCAATTTTGAAAGCTAACCATTAATACCACAGCATTGTTATCACTTCCCTCTTTTCTCTGTGATAAATCCAGGATTAACCTCTACAAACAATTTGATAATCTCCAACAACAAATCTGAAGCTAATAATTTACAGCATTTTACCAAAACATTTCTATTAACAAGCAGACCACAAGGCACATTTCTCATGTCCTAAGTCCTCCTCAAGAAGCTTTTAATTCAACGCAAGTCCCGTGAGAGAAAAGTTATGGAAAAACCAACTGTTTAAGACCTGTTCAGGGCATAGTCACAGTTAGACATACACCAGCCTCCAGGCACTTCAGGTTGCCGCCTTCTCAATACATTTTCAAGGCAGAGTACTCTTGTTTTTTTTCTGTTGTTGCTTAAATGTAGCTGGACAAACCTGGTAAAATATAATACAGTCCAGGTGCATTACTGCTGTTTTCTGAGAAAATGCACTGATGTTATATAGCATCCTTCATCCTTTAAAGTTTTATGATGTTTTGGCCTCATTCATCCCACTTTGTGAGAAGGAGGTTACTGGGTAAAATAATAGAAAAAAACCTCTTTGGAGGCTCTGTACCTGCCCAGAAGGCATTTGAACTTTCATAATTACACAAACAAACAGAAGTCACATGCAGACAGCAGCTCTCTAAGTATATATTTGCAAAACTTACTGCCTGCCATTGGGGCCCATCTTCCACATTTCCTAAAAGGGGAGAAAGGGAGTGTGCAGACAGAATTCAGGATTTGCCCATTAAAAATTCAAAGGCCGAACCCTGAGCTCCTGCAGTCTGATTATGTTCCATACAATAGGCAGAGCAAAGCTCTTACAAAGCGGAAGTGTTTCCTCCCTGCTCGTGTGGTAAGAGAGGCAACAGTAGATTTATGAGATTTTTCTAAAGACTTTTTTGCCCCATAAGCTGCTTAGATTTGTTCATTTAACTAAATGGCTAGTGAGTACCAGGATCCCACTGTTTTTTCAGTTTGAAGAAGATTTTTATTCAAAGATACCAAAGCTGGGATACTATTTCCTTATATCTTTACTATTAAGCGTCAGGCCTTTGTCCATATTGCACCATCACAAAAAGGCAATTGTCCGTCTGCAGCACAACTCCATTTGGTAAAGGACAATGCGTTTCTAGACTTGTAAAGCAGGCAGGCAGGCCAGGCCCTAGAGCTTGGGCTCAGATAATCTTGCTTCCAAGGAAACTCTGTGAGGGCAAAGGGAAGGACGTGGGGCAGGCAGAGAGGAAGAAGGAAAGGGACCAGGGCTTATTTAAAACTGTCTCTGCTGGGTTTTAATACCTCCTAGCTCCTTAATGTGTCTCTATTGCTCTCACATTATGAGAAATATACTTAACTGAAAATAATTCAACTTAAGTAAACATTCCATGTATATTCCCCTCCAAGATGTGCTGGACCATCATCTAACCGTTCCAGAGGATCTCAAGAAGGAGGAATTATTAACATCACAAAGCATCACTACAAGGGAACAGAGACCTGTACCTTGATTCAAAAGTGGGGAAAATATATATCCGTACTTCCACTGAGGAAAGGAGGCTTAACACCTGTATTCCTTTTAAATCAAAGCTGACACTTTCAAGGTAGTGATTATACAAAGAACCATCAAATGAGAAGCAGGGGGAAAAAAGTAATCATATTCCTTGCTCAAGAAAACAAAAGGAAAAAAGAATTATTTTTGTAGTCTCAGTCACTAAGAAAACTCATTAACTTATATAATTTAATTGTACCCAGTTGAAGTGGTAAATATCATGATAGATTTTTTTCTTATGGGTCATTACCTATGTGGTTAAGTGATTACAAAAAGAGATACGAAGCCTGCGGTGGTATTTAGCTTTTAAATATTGACGTTCTTTGCACCGTTAATGCAAAGTGGAAAAAGCTGATGCAGATTGGCTTTTTGGCTTGCAATACAACACAGTTAAAGTACCACTTGCAGAACTTTCCGAGACACAGTTCTGCAACATGAGTATCTAATAAATATGTTTTCCTGGAGGATTTATTACCCGTTGAGCATAATTTTTTTCTCTTTTGGTTTTGCTCAACAGATTGTAAAGTTCTTCTACAAGAGAAGTGGTAGGTTATTTTGACAGCAAAGGACAAAACATAACACTGGATATGAAAGAGAACAAGATAAAAAAAGGAGATATTGCTGATATTTGTAGATCTCTTGCTCTCCAGTTGCTGATTTAATTGAAGGCTTATCAAAATCAAATTACAATAATACTCAAACAGTCTGTATTCATCTTTTAAGGATACACATTCCTAAAATAGACATTCTTATATAAGAGAGAAAGCATAGAAATTTCAACTAGTAAAAACAAAACCAAAAAAAAAAACACAAAAAAACCCAACAAACAAAAAACTAGCTACCTATTTTTTCCTTCCATCTTTTATTTAACAGGCAAACTAATGGTAGAGATGAACAAGCCTTCCTGAAAAATCACGTGCATCTCTGGGTGAGGAATTTGCCTTATCCTCATGCTATCTTCAATAGCAAAATATCCTCAATAGTTCCTCCTACAGGTGACTTACCACTCACAACACCAGTTTTAGTGGAGAAACTGAGGATATCTGCCCTCTGAGACACAATGCTGTTAAGAAGCATTATGAGGATGTTCCATGTACATTGCAGCAGCAGCTATAACTGAGAGAATACAGTCCTAGCCATGCTGCAATAAAAGGTCATGATAAAATGTCTTATCCAGCATCTAAAAGGTCCTGGTGATTTTGCAAGTAAATACATTTTCATATAGAGAAAATATTCTGCAGAAAAGTGTGGTTGTCCAGTGTTAAATCAGCACCTTGAAGTGGTAACACTAAAAAATTAACAAATTCTGCTTATGTATGATCTACCTTTTTAAAATTTTATTTATTTTTGACCTTTTGTACTGTATTCATAAGAGTTTCTAAACACTGTGAATCAGTGGGAACCAAAGTTGTATGGGAGAAAGAAGGTATAAATAAGCTACATTGTAACTCGCATCATTTGTCAAAGAGCTAGCTTCAATTTAGGGTTTCTTTTTTTCAAATATTTTCATTTTATTTTCAGTTCTACATGTTCAATTCCTCAAAACTCTATGTCTGGGAGATAAATCCTAGAAAAATATCAATGAAATTAAAAAACCCAAACAACTCCCCCACCAAAAATCCCAACTTGTCATTTAGTAGATAGTCCCTAACAAAAACTTTTTTACCTACTTCTAACACTCTAGTGAGAACTGTGAAAGTGTACCAAAAGTAAACTACACCACACAATTTGCATTAACTCCTCAGCACAGTAAGAATTATTGCTTACAAAGAACCATAATTCTTTTTCTTTTTTTTTTTTTCTTGGAAGCTTCAAAGAAGGTTCAATTTGTGGAACAGAGATGAAATCTTATCTTCCATAAGAAATTATACAAGTTGTATAATCAAAGTTTGTGATGAGTATTATCCACAGCGATTTGCTTGAGCAGGCACTTCCAGCTGCTGAACAAAGTCAGTGCTAATACAGTATTTTTCTCTGACACAAGAGTGCCTGCTAGATTTGCAGCACTAAAACAAAAGTCTCCTAGAAACAAGTCTTACATGACTCTCTATTTCCAGCCTCTTTCCCCACTGCGATTTGGAGCAGTCTTATGGATATTTTACAGTGCAAATAAAGACTTCCCCTCACACTTGGTTCATTCAGTCCAGTGACAGACTGTGCTTGTAAACCTGGTTTCTTCTTAAATCATATGATCTAAATAATTTTTCTTCCTTAATTTGGTATTTTCTTCTCTTAGATTTTCTTCTATCTGGCATTCCCTCCTCCATGGAAGTACTTTAGCAATTGATCACAAGTGGGTTTTGGTGGTGGCGGTTTTCTACTACTTGGTAGATATTTCCCATTCTTTCAAAAGCAGTTATTCCCACACATGACTACACATCTTTCCTTGTTTCAAAATCTTAGACTAATTTTAATTTATTATGTGTTTTTTTTGAAATCCTCTTCGAGTTGCTAATTATATTGTACCCAGTTGAAACAAAAGAACTGAGTTAAAGCAAAAGCTATTCTCTTGTTGCTGTATCACATTCCACCATCAAGAGGATATGAAGTGTTTTATGTTCCTTGATCTTGTCAATGCTCTTGGGTTGAGATAGAAGGTTAAAGGGAGGTGACAAGGTTAAATGATTTGACTAACATCCAAAACAAGTCTGAGGATCATTATGAACCTGCCGCAGCTTTCTAATAACATATGTAATGAGGGACAATTGGAGGCTTCCCACACCAACAGCTCATGCAGAAGTGATTTGTTTCTCTCTATACCCTTGCCACAATAGACATCCATATATTTCTTTTAAGAACATTGTCATGGCCCACTAAATTACCCCTGGGCAGCGCTATCAGTGGTGTTCCACTTTGCCCCTTTATTTCTTTCTGTGACATTTCTCTGCACAAGGGTTACTAGAAAGACAGATGAAGTAGGAGTAGATGGGTCTCTGAGGAGTGATATATAGTAGGTACATAATAGAAAAAAAAGCGAGGATGGTGTTGTAACAGGAATTTTCATTTCTTTCTCCTCATTTCCAGAAAAAAAATTTTAGACATTGGAAATTTATTGTGCCATGATTACCAGGTTTATTTTTCCTTAGGCTCCAACTTCTTTTCAGGAAACTTGACTCCTAACAGCCCTGCACTTTTTCCTCCTCCATTTTATTTTCTCTTTCACAATGTCACATCAAAGTTTTGGCTGGATTAGATGACTCCCGATGAATTGTCTTGTCATCGTATAGGACAACATTTTTATTCAAAGTCAAACAATGAAAAATATGTCAAAAATTGAGAAAGAGCATGCTTTCTGAATGTTGCAGTTCAACTAGCAAGAAAACCAACTGTTTCAGCAGCAAGGATGTTGGAGGAATATCTGACAGTTTTTAATGTAGGTGTAAAATTTGTCATGTGAAGTTGCTTTTGACCTGATGGATTTAATAGCTCCTCAGAGCCATTATGGTCTATCACCTCTATGAGTATTAAGGGACTCCTAAATCCATGGATAGATAATTTGGCTGCCACACTTGCACAGTAAATCCACATCCCTAAAGCCTTCATTAAATTTGCACAGTCCATTTCTAAAGTGCAATTAACTATGCATTTCTTAAGAAAAGTTGATTTGTTTCCATCTCCCATAGACACCATTATTTCCCATCATCCTTGTAGAGGTGAGGATAGATCTCCAGAAACCTGTTTAAAAGCATATCCAATTGCTGGGAACTGGAAAAATTTCGTTTATATCTTTTGCACTCCACCTGTATCACTACTGAGCACCAAATAAAGACAATTTCTATAGCTGGATACAGATCCTAGCTTGGCCTAGCTGATGCAGAGCAAGCTTTATGAAATACTGACTTAGTTGTTGGACACTTCAATTTCTGGACAGACTTATCACACTGATTTATTAAATCTTGCCCTAGATCAATTTGTTTCAACTGTGACAGCATAATCAATCCACTTTATTCACTGCTACTGCTCAGGCAGTCAAATTAAAATTTTTAAAAAAGCATTAAAAGCTATGGAAATCTGTGCATTTCTATTCATTACACTGTATCATCACCAAAGGTAAGCAGACCATTCAAAAAATCATTATTCATAAAAGTTACTGAATAATAAATTGAGAAATATTACTAAATTTTTGCTTTGGCAATAAAAATTCTGAAGTAATGCTAATCTGTCAGTTAATACCTAATGATATATGTTTTCAACTTGGTTAAATCTGTAGACAAAATAAATTCATGATTAAAACAGTAGTAACAAGATATTCATTGCTTTATAATATAAACCAGTGCTTTCAAGAAAACATTATTTGCACAAATACTTTTCATTAAAATGGTATAAGCTGGCATAGCTTGCAGTACCTAATGAAATGAACTTAGATACTCTACGTTCTTACTGCTTGGGAAATACTATGCACCTTCCAGAATCAAGTACTAACACAGCATGTACAACTATTTCATGTTGGTTTTGTGGGAGGAAGTTAATTTGACTGCATGAATAAAATAACTTACTTTCTTAATTAGACATTTTAATCAGAGATCCATTAGCTAATCAGAGCTAATCAGTGTTTCATCAAGATTGTAAATAGGCAACTTGGGATAAGATGGTCAGGACTCACAGGCTTGCATGCATAATAGGAAGCTGTGGATATTCTCTTTGAAGGTTTATCATTGAAAAAGGCCCTAAAAGATTCTAATCATTTTGATACACAGAAAAATCAGGAACAAGAGAAGTTATTCCTTCTCACCAGTAGCTCATTACAATAATTTTTCAAATGAGTGTGGGAGAGAGCAAATTTGGATTCTTTTCATAGTGATGTATGGCCACCTAAATGTGAGCTATAAAATTTAAACCAAACTACTGTTAGGAGATCTGCCACCAATGCTGCATTGACATTTACGTTTAATCTTGGATTTTTAAAGTTTCAGCCCTAACTGTATCTCTGCAAATGCCAATAGAGCTTTTACAGTATGTTTTTGAAAGTTGGGTGTCTTTCACTGGCTCCTCAGATTTCTTACGTATGCTAATATTTTTGAGAAATTAGTAAAAAACCAAAAGAAATGCTATGCTAATAATAAGAAAATTTACTAATTTTCTTCATGGTTTGCCAGATGGAATATCTGCAACAACTCAAGCACCAAACTGTATCATGATGTCCAACAAACTACAACTGTACAGTTTTAAGCACAGGACAACACATCTTTAAGAGTACTACTGGAAAGAAAAATTAGTATGATTATTTGTAGTCATATAGTGCTGAAATAATTCTGTGCAGAATTACTCCATAGAGTAGGTTTTCTATTTTTCACAAGGAATGCCTTAATAACTGTATAGTTGGTTGGCAAACACATTCTCTCCTCCTCTGATACCTTAGGCTATCCAGGAATAAGAAAATAAAGGTAGCATAAAAATTAGGTCATAACCTTATGTATTAAAGATCCACTGTGACTATTTCATACTCAACTATCACTTACAAACTGGCCTAAAATCAAGATTTCTTCATTTCACTTTTTTTTTCCTCATTTAAATTTAAAATATAATTAAAATTGATGTCAGTCCAAATCAAATAGAAAAATCCCACTATATATAAATTTCCAGGAAACTGAAAGTTCTTTTAGAGAGAACAAGGGAAGGGAAAAGCAGATGAATCTGCTCCCCAGCATGGGACAAACTGAGCAAAGCTAAGATTTTACCCATTTTCCAGCCTATTTGGGATCAAAAGGAAGTTTGTAATACAGAAGGGAGAATTATTTTTTTTCCCCTCATCAAAGTACAGTTGCATTAGAAAAATGCTGGCATTTAATACTCAAGTTAGTATTTGCAAACTAAAACAAATCTACTTACTTCAACAAGATGCCATATGGTCTGTGCATTTGTACAGTGTCAAGTTGGAAGAGTATTTTTTGTTTTTATTTCAACGGATGCCAAAAATCTAGACCGAGTAGCTCAACGACTGTGTTGCTAAAATCCTGCACAGATGATCTGATTCACCAGACTAAATTAATGGAAAACAAAAGAACTTATACAGAAGTTAAAAGGAAGGGGAAATGGTTGTAGCAGAAAATCCTCATCAATTAGACCTCTGACACTGAAAGAAAATGGTCCTGTCAGACTCTGGCTCAAAGTCATCACTGACCACCACAGAAAGTGGTACAAAGCAACAGGGCTCAGTTGCCTCAGTACACATCTCAGACAAGTTCATTCTTCTACTACAGCATTTTGCTCACCCTTGAATTGATGGATACAGGCCACCAGTGTGAAGCTAACTCCCAAGCAGATACTGGGCACTTTCTTCACTGGTTGTGACAGTGGGAATAACACCCATTTCCTACATCATGTAGCACAGATATACTACAAAAATCAGAACAATAAAAACCCCAATCCCACATCCAAACAAAACCCAGAAATTGCCTATTCTTCACTCCGTTTCTCAGTAATTTCACCTTTAAAGTTAGTATGATAATTTCTGATGATTTTAATGCCTTTCAATATATTTTTTCTTTTTTTTTTATTACGTTTTATCTACTGGTCTTGCATAGGCTTTACTGAAAAGTAAAGACAGAGGGAATACCAGAAAAAATATTCTAACAGCAATGAGGAAGCTGACAGGGGGAGGGGATGAGAGGGAAAATTGAGGTCTGAGTTTAAAGACTCGTTGAATTTTCTTGGACAAACAACATTCAATGATGGTTTTTTTGGTGATATGAACATTTTTTTCCAGTAGAAACTACATAGACTTCTACTTAATTTAATCTAACGCAGCCCAAAAGAGCTTTAGGAGGACAACATGAATCAGATTTGAACTAATGACTTAGCTAAAATCTTACTAATCATTGGAGCCACCTAGTTTCAGCAGTCTCATTGAGAAGAAGCTGCTCATCCTCTTGTCTGAGAATCTTCCTGGACAGCTGGAAAGCATCAAGCTTTATCTGCAAGTTTCAAAGAGTGCACTGCATATTTGTGTTTAAAGGCCATCAGTGTTGCTGTTAATCAGACTTTGTAGCTTTGCTCTGTGAAGAAATCCCTCAAACCGCTCCTAGTCTTCTGCCATATAAGAAATGTTTGCTTTGTTAAAGGTGGGAAAATATATAATGCAATAAATGGAGAAAAAAATACCTATTTGTATCTATTCAGATAGACTTTGCTAATTAATCTTGAGGGTGACACAGAAATAATATAGATTTGATAGGTTTTCATATTCAAACCATGTGAAAAAAAAATAATATAGAGACAAGAAGTCAAATTAACCACAAAATCTCACGCAAAGAAATAAAATTCCTCCTTCAAAACCCCTTTCCAATGAAGATGTATGAAATCCTTCATTCTCTCCCAGCCCCAATATCTGTTGGAGGGACAACACAGTAGGGCACAAGTAATCCAGGAGGTTCCTGGAATTCATTGTTGGTAACTTTGTTCTCCAAGTGATAGAGAAGCCAACAAGGAGAGGTGCTTTGCTAGACCTTGTTCTCACCAACAAGGAGGAGCTGGTGGGGAAAGTGAAGCTCAAGGGCAGCCTTGGCTGCAGTGACCATGGAAAAACGGAGTTCAAGATCCTCAGGGCATCGAGAAGGGCGCATAGCAAGCTCACTACCCTGGACTTCAGGAGAGCAGACTTTGATCTCTTCAGGGATATGCTGGGATAAAGCCATGGGATAAAGCCCTGGAGGGAAGAGGAGCCCAAGACAGCTGGTTAATATTCAAGGATCACCTCCTCCAAGCTCAGCAGTGATGCATCCCAGCAAAGAGCAAGTCATGCAAAACTGCCAGGAGGCCTGTATGGATGAACAAGGAGCTCCTGGACAAACTCAAATACAAAAAGGAAGCCTACAGAGGGTGGAAGCAAAGATGGGTAACCTGGAAGTAATACAGGGAAACTAAGCAGCCAAGGATCAGCTTAGGAAAGGTAAAGCACCAATAGAATTAAATCTGGCCAGGGATGTCAAGGGCAACAACAACAAAAAAATCTTCTATAGGTACATCAATGATAAAAGGAAGACTAGGGAAAATGTGGGCCTGCTCTAGAAGGAAACGGGAGACCTGGTTACCCGGGATATAGAGAAGTCCGAAGTACTAAATGAATTTTTTTGCCTTAGTCTTCACCATTAAGTGCTCTAGCCACACCACCCAAGTCACAGAAGGCAATGGTAGGGACTGGGAGGATGAAGAACCACCGACTACAGGAGACAATGAGATTCAAGACCATCTAAGGAACCTGAAGGCACACAAGTCCACAGGACCTGATTTGCACTATCTATGAATCAGTATCGAGAGAAAGTCCTGGCCACTTTTCTCCCTCAGCGATGACCACCCAGTAACTTCCTCCAGATTGACATCTTCTACCCACAGACCGTGAGCATGGACAGTGACAGATACATCAGCTACAAGCTCCAGATGCAGCATACAACAGTCCGATATCTCACATCACCTCCCCTACACTGAGGACTGGAGCACCTCTCCTAAGATGACAGGCTGAGGGAGTTGGGGTTATTAAGCCTGGAGAGGAGAAGTCTCTGGGGAGACCATACAGCAGCCTTCCACTACCTAAAAGGGGCGTACAGAAAAGCTGGAGAGGAACTATTTACAAGAGCATGCAGTGATAGGAGAAGCTGTCTATGCCCCCTCCCTGGTAGTGTTCAAGGCCAGGTTGGATTGGGCAACCTGAGCTGGTGAAGGGTGTCCCTGCCCATGGCAGTGGGGCTGGAACTAGATGATCTTTAAGGTCCCTTCCAACCCAAACCATTCTATGATTCACATATAGATCAGAATAAGAGGATATAGAAGATGGACAATATTAAATCCCACATACCTATTATCTAATGACTGTGGACCCAGTCAATCTAATCCATGTACTTATCCTCTCTGTACTTGGGTACTACATTATAACACATGAAAAGATGAAAGGAGACTTAGAAAGAGCTATAGTTTGTTACAGCTCATTACTTAGATGCACACAGCCTTTCTATCTCATCACCTGATGACACCAGACGCTATATTACCTCCTAAATAAGCACTAAATCAATAAAGGCTCACTGGAGCTAGCCTATTCTACCTTAAAGATAATTTCTGACTGAGATCCATGCTTCTTAAGATGCAATCCCCAGAATAAAATATCAATAAATAACCCGAGATGTACGAACAAGATGCAGAAATTCCTTGGCAGCCGGGACTGCTGCGAGCTCCTCTAGTATTTATGGTTCCAAACCCACAAAAGCCTGGGCATATTCCAGCATCTCTGCTTCAGTAGGACTCCCCCGGGCTCAGGGGGAGTGCCATTATGCAATCAATTTCATGGCTAGAATCTCAATACATATAATTTAAACAAAATAAAATTAAATTGATGGGTCACCAGGTCATTTGGAAAGAACGCTTTTCTGACAATCAGTCCAGTCTGCTCTTTCTTTGCTACTATAATCTCCACCCTATAAAAGCAAAGGAGTTGAAGTCATTATCTGTGTTTGCATTTTATTATGTATGGTCCCAAGTTAACAGTGAATTCTCTTCATGGGTTATCATAATAAAATATTACAGTGGTATCTGGCTGTGCTGCTACAGTAAAGTGTCTTACATTTTCAATCCCAGCCCCTGATTTCATGGGTTTATGAATTAAAAATAAAAATGAGCTCTAGGTTAGAAGTCAGCAAACCAAACCTGAGCCTAACAGCAATATTCTATTTTAAGTGGAGTTGGTAAAATATTATTTTCTCCTTTACATCTCCAGCCATTTTTTGTATGCATATATAGATATGTAGATGAGACAGACCTTTCTTTTCCCTAGACCCTTTTTATCATATTATCTTTAGAAGGCTGATTAACTTTTTGGAAACAAACTGACAGTGAAATTAGTTTAAACTATGATAGGTAGTCTCAAAATAAAAAATAAATTAAGGTGGACAGAGGAGATATCAAGGATGTTTTAACAAAAGTATTCTCATCATATTCTATCCAACATATACATTTACCTGAACTCATGGCCCTTAGACTCCATATAAAAGCTTAGTGATTAAAGATTTTTATATCCAAGGCTTTCAAAACCCTGCTTAAAGATGAAGAAGATTATTTCAAAGAAAAGTTTGAGAATACAGAACACTGCCAAGTTCTCTGTACATTATTATGCGGCACTTGAATATTTACGTCATTGTTTTCTAAATAGCACAAGGCACCTACTTGTGTTCCACACTAGCTTAATCTCACATATTCCATGATATTTTAGCAGTAATTTATTTGAAGCTTGACTCCTTCACCTTTCAAAGAAATAATACATCAGAGGATGTGTTTGAAGGAATCAGTTTTAAGAAAAATACGTTGAGATTAGGCGAAACATCTCTCATGCATAATGCAATTGAGATTAGATTTTTACAGAAGAGGCCAAATAATAGGTATGTATTTGTAAGAGGTAGATATTCTGCTATATTTAGTAAGTAAAAAGCAGGTAATAAACAGCTGCTGTTGACTCTTTTTTTGTGTGATGTTAATATGTGTTTCTCCTGTTGTAGAGCAGTTGTTCCAAACCATACTGACAAAGTTTAACATTACTTCCAACAACATTTTAAATTCCTAGCTACCTGCAATCTAAGGAGATAAGAGTAAGTTTTCCTATTTCTAAAAGTGATAGCAAAAAGTCTATACAGACTGAAGCCCACATTCAACATATTTCCAAATAAAACAAATCATCTTTCATTCGTAGCTCCTTTGGACCCAAAAGCTTCCTGAAAGTGAGTTCAGTTCTTGCCTTTTCCAGAAGCACAGATTCAGGTAATAGTATATATTCTTGCAATGCAAGTTTGAAAAATGTATAAACTAAGAAAAATTCAGGAGTGGTCAATTCCATTAATTAGAGTCTAAACCCAGATGTCTTTTACCCAGCTCAGTTTCATTTTTATGAATGACCAAGACTGCAATAGTATTGTCTTTGTACCAGTGCAATGGAGAGAAAAATATTTGGTCTGAACTGACAAATAGTTAATACAAAATAACACATATTGACTCATCACTTTCTACCAAATCCCGAATTAATTATATCCTCAAAAGACTACCGACGAGTCTAACAGGTAGTGTGAGGCTATTTGCAGAAGGCTAAGTGTTGAGGGCTCGAGCAGTGGTCTGTCCAAGCAGACTTGGACAAAGTACTACACATACAATAATCACTAAAAGCAGCACTGAAAGTGGCATCAGCAGGAACCAGGAGAACAGTTTAAAACACACATTTTTATAACCTTTTGTAATCTAACTCTTTTAATTATTTAATAAGAATTCAAAGTGGGAGGTTAATAAAATTTATCAGTAGGTGTTCTTATCAATGAGCAGAGCTGTGAAGCCTGCATGATGGTCTATCAATAAACCAAGAGAGCTGAAATTTTTCATTAAATTGAAAGAAGAAATGTATGTATTTCAATCCAAAATACTTGTATACAGTAGACTGATTTCAAGGGCAAACACAGTTGGGGCTGAAAAGATTACAAGTGAGAACTAATTTTCAGCAGAAGCCTGTGGCGCAGAGAACCAAAAGTAGAAATCAGTCAGTTTTCATAGCAGATAAAAGGTGTCTTCCCAGCCCTCACTGGAGAAATGAGCTAGATAACTTGAAAAACCTGGGGTTTTTTGGCCCAACTGCAGACCTCCCACAGAAAGGAAATGAATTTTGCAATGCATTCTACATTCACTTACTTGTATATGCTTACACATTTGCTACTCTGATAAAAGTTCTTACAATATGGTATGAAGGTACTTATCAAGTTTGTAGATAAGTGACTTTTAATTCACAGCGTATTCAGTGACTAAATGCATTTCCTGAGTGATGTGCTCTAGGTGGCCCTGCCTTGGCGGGGGGGGTTGGACTAGATGATCTTTTGAGGTCCCTTCCAACCCTTGTGATTCTGTGATTCTGTGAAATGCAAGATGTTCATTAAGTTACATGTATTTCTCCATACAAGAGTCAGTGTATCTTATTCTTTTCATTTTTATCTGTCTCACTGTTTTCTCATGGCAAATAATTGTATGTACCATTTTACAAGTGTGCTTGCCACATGAAACAGAAAGTTCATTCAAGATTATGGGGGTTTTTTTGGTGGTGTGTGGTTTTATATTTGTTTTTTGTAATTTTGAGTTAGAAATAAGCTCAAAGGCACAGTTTGAGTGCTTGGAGTCAGGGCAGATGAAAACAGTAAAAAAAAGATGCGTATGTTTTTAGCCTTCAGACATTTTACATTATATTAATAATTCTCCATTATGAAAACATGATTTGAAGAGATGCTAAATGCTCATGGGAAACTAAGACAGACAATATACTTTCTTCTTAGGACTCAAATATGCTATTAAAGAGTGCTCTGAGAGTTCTCATAATTTATTTGTGGAAATCAGAACAGGAAAGAAATGAACTAAAAACACCCAAGAAACAAAGCTGAAATTAGTACTATGAGAAAGAACATAAATGCTTTTTATTGTTCTCTCACTCTTCTCACTTTTTCTGTTTTTAGGACCGTTCTCACTTGCATCTGCAACTAAGAGTTAACACATATGCAATAAGAGAGCTATATCAAAATATTGCATTAGGATGACATTTCAGATTGCTGTACAGCTCTTCTAAAATGATTAAAGCTAATTCTAAGAAATCAGAGTAATAGCTGCTATTAAAAACCGAACTCAACTCCTAGGCTTCCTGGAAAGTTTGACATGACAGATATCTGCAAGACATTAATAATACAGAATAGAAATTAAGATATCTTGGATCTGTTCTTGGCTTGAAATAAATTATTTGTATTCTCTTGGGAGCAGGTCTAAACTTCTCTGTATTAGGGGCAGACCATCATGGAAGGATACAGACTTCTATGAAAGCCTGTAGCATGGGCAATGCAAATGTCTGACCACCTCGCCTTCTAAAGTAGATGTACATTTTTACTTCACTGGTAGAAACAAGAAAAAAAGCCTTTGCTTCCATGTAACCTGTGAAAGCTTACAAAAACATATGCTCATGCATACATTCAAGCTCATGAGTATATGTACTCCTGTGAATACTGTGGAAAGGTTTCTTTAAAGAGCTTACTGCACCAGTCTGGGAAGACAGCCAGATCTGGTGTAAATCTGCACAGTTTGGTGTTGAAACACAGCTCATGAGAGAAGTGAAGGAGCGGCTGCCTGCAATCATCCTTGCGGATCCACTTTGTCCACAGCCGAAAAATTGTTGATTGGCCTTCACACATATCACCAGGAACACAGGAATAAAGCAGGGCAGTTTCCAAAATAACACAGGGACGCATGCATTTTTGTCCTCTGCTGAAATGATTATTGCTTGAAAATTACATTCATTCTAACTTTTTCTTATTTGGGAATATTTATATAGGAGGTAAAGCCCTAGAGTATTGATTTTAAGGAAATCCTTCCCTAATAAAATGTAACAGTTTTGACAGTGTTCAAGAAAAAAAAAAAAGTCTTATACCACCTGCTGGAATTATTTTCTTTGCTTTCCTGTAATCGTTGTCCTAAAATTAACAGCATCTTAACAGATGCATTGGCATTGGATTAGCTTATCTAAGTGTTTCCTTCCAAGCAGCATCTCCTTCCATCTTCTGATAACCTTATTACTTATTTTGAGTGTGTGATTTTTGCAACTTCTGAGCCAAGAGATGGTTATAAAAACAGAGAAGCAACTTTACAGATGGATGTTATTAGAATAATGGCTGCAGCACAAGTTCTCTGTTGTCATTATGAACATGACCTAATTTGGAGGAAAATACTTGTTTTACCTTCAAAGAAGATAGAAACATCAGTAATTCTTGCGCCATTACCGTTCTCTGATGGTATTAAGTGGTTACAATAAAGCATCAGCCAAACTTTGTTCTAATTTTCAGGCAGGATACTTCTCCATTGCCTACGTACTAGAAAACGGTAATTACTTTTGACACCATCTACCTATCCTTTCCAAATGCTACTGTTTACAAAGACCATCCATTCAGCAAATCCTTGAAAATCTTTTAGAAGCATATTAGTAAAAAGATGCCTATCACCCATTCCCTGACAAAAAATCCAGTGTACACGAAAGGTTCATCCTTATTAAGCAGTCCTTCCTGATCTTCAAATTACTGGAACAGGTTCAATCCCTAAACCATGGCTCATTCTTGCTCTGTTATCACTGGTGGGTACAGGGAATACAGTCTTTCTGATAGTGCAAAGAGGTTTTCGATCTGAAATACAAAGTTAGCAGAGATCCAATGGCTGCAAGCTGAAAAAAATAGATAAGCTCAGTTTCGAAAACAGTCAAAATCACAGTAAACAATTTCCTAGGGGCACAATCGCAACTGAAATCCCCAGAGTCGTTATCTTCTTGTGGATATACTTGGACTACGCAGGAAGTTATTGGCCTGATGAAAACATTCCTCTGCAAAATTACATAGCCTCTGCAATGCAGGAAGTTCTCAACATTATCAAATTGTTCACTCTGACATGAATAATAAATCTACAATTCCACAAAAACAGTTCAGTTAAGTCACTTGTATTTTTCTGAGTTTTACAAGGAACAGATTTTCTCTTATGTTGTGCTGTGGTGTAAAATACTCCATTTAAAAGTTCTGCTATAACAAAAGCAAGAGTTTTCATTACCATGCTGTAAGCAAGGAAATCAGCTGACAGATTGCACAATCTATTTCCTCTGAACACAGGGAACGTTATCCCTGTTATTGCCATCATTTTGGGATAAGGACTCCACATAAGCAGCATGGTGTGTTGAGGGGCAGACCTACCCCCAAACCTTTTCTTAATGGGGTTTCAATCTTTCCCATGACAAAGGAATCTGTAGGAATGCAACATTCCACCCATTTAAATTCATACTGAGTCTTGGGAGCTGTGCTGAACAGGATAATTTTATTTCAGCAATTTGTTCACATAAGAAACACTTCTATAAAGTTTATCAAGAAAGAAAACAGGATACAAATGTGAAAATTAAATCTACTAAATTTCTTGAAAAGCAGAGATGGAGAGAGAGAATAAATTATATGGTCCTGACTACTTTCTTTTTTGAAAACGTGTAGTTAAGCACATGAATTTGTAAAATATTTGTGGTAAGAATTATTCTGCATTTGAAAGTTCCACCAACCGGGAGAAAGAGTGAAAAGAAATTAGGTAGTAGGAATGATTCACTTTGTATGTCTACTTATGATTTTATTAAAATAAAATCCCTCCTCAGGGCCTGATTTTGCGGACGTATGCCCTTTGAAAATACGGGATATACACACGATCACAGCAGTAAAAAGATTTTACTGACATTAAAGGAACATGAACAGTTTTCAGGTTTCTCCTGAAAACAGAAGTCAGATCTAAAAACTGTACTGACAAGGAATCAGACATTTCCCATGAACCAAGAATTTGCACTCATAGATAGTATGATATGGGAGGGCTTAAGACAGCATCTTCACCTATACTGTCTTTTGTGCAAGTTAATTCAAGCACTACCCAAACATAAGTTGTTGCTGGTTTTTCATATTATTTCTACATCCTTTGTTTACTTCCTGTAAATCTATTTCCGGCTTCTGACTCTCTTCCAAACTCCAAATTATATCCGAACATACCACTGTCATTCAGAAAGTGAAGTTTCATTTCAAAAGCTCCGCATGTGTGCAAGCTCTCACACAAGCTTAGTGGATCCAGCTTCAAATCCATTTTTCAACAAGAACACAAAAGGAGCATGTATGTTTCATATGGAAAGCGACTGAAAGGTTCTAGGGCATCAACTTCTCAAAAATTTTCTAAGGGAAGCAACATTTTCTAAAGACTGGTGCAAGATTCTCAGATAAGGAGATACCATGGTGTGATACCCCCTTATCCCTCCTATTAATCACACTAGCATCCAGTACTGTTTTTACAGAGTCATTTTTAAATATAGGTTGCTCCTGGACCATATTCTCCTCATCTCTCAATCATAAATTCTCTCTGAATTCTCATGAATATGGGATTTTGTTCAGAAAAAACAGCAAAGGAGCTTTCACATCAGTCTGGTTTTATCAGACTTAGTGTACTAATTACAATACCTGCATTACATATGTAAAAGAAACAGAAATAAATGTGACATTATAAGGGAAAATAGCTGATAGCATGCTTTTGTCTGTGCTACATCCTATATATAAAGAGGTCTCCCTGTACTGGGCTGTTAACTTCTATAGAGAGCATGTTGCCACTAATACCCAAGAAGAGCTGCCTGGGCTGGAATTGTCTGTATTGTTTGTGCTAGATATAATGGAAATTATTATTTTTATTTTTTTTTGTACATTAATGTCACTTGGTTTTAACTCCTAACAAGCACTGGCTTCTTCATCTTGGTGAATAGCTTTTATTTATTTTAAGTATATAGACTCACAGTTTTAGCTAAGCTGGACCTCTTTTCTAACCCCTGAAGGATGATTTGGAGTGTCATTAAGATACTAAATGACGGTACTAAATATTGGACTCTTCTAAAAGATACACATTCATAACCCAAAAGGAGATGTATTTCTAAAAATTACCTAACATCAGAAATTTTCTCTGGAAATTATCAAATTATTTTGCTACTCTTTAAACCAAATTGCCCTTCTGTGCCTTAAAACCCCCTTCAAAAAGAAAAACAAGTATTTTGAGAAGAAACATAGCTGGCCAAAACCAGGAATAAATTTTGTGTATGTGTACCACAGCAATTTTGGGGGTTTTACGTTCTTTCCTTAATTTACAGCATAGTAATTTATTTGCCCATCTGTAAACAAATATCAAAGGACAGGCGAGACAAAGAAACTGAGCAACTTGAATTTATCTAAAGAGTCTGGCTAGTCTTTGAATTAACAGCCAATTTTATCTGCTAATTCCACTCCTTAATCAAAAAACTGTCTCAAAGCTAGGCATTATCATATGCCATCAGTTTGTGGGTTGGAGAACAAAATAGTAAACCTTGTCTGAAAGTTTCTCTCATATCACCAATGTTAACTAAGCGTGTAAATCAGAAAAGATCTTGTAATGTTCAGGAATACAAGAGGAAAAAAAAAAGTAATGTAGAACAGTGCAAATAACTGGTTTTTAGTAGTCACACGAAAAGAAACTATATTCTGTTTAAAGCAATGTTTTTATTATTAATTTTTAAAAATAATAGAAAGCTTTGAAAGAAGGAGTTATTTTGAGGTTTGAAATACACAGTATTATTCAGTCTGAAAAAAATTCCTTAATTAGCTCTGCATTTTTTAGAATTCATGGTGACAAACTTGGTGGAACTAATCTTTATTCCCTGAACTGCTCCATTTTCAACAAAAAGAGGCACCAAACCGTACTACTGCCCTATTTTTTGTTACTTTAAAAAGAACAACAACAACTAGTAGTATCTGTGTTCATCACAGTTTCAAGTTAGATTCAGGAACTGTGAGATGGCCTCTTTGGATCCTCTGCATTATTTATTTTGAAGCCAAGAACAAATCACTCATCTAGCCAAGAGCTGATAATAGGGAGCAATAACGTGTTACTAGATATCCATCATGCTTTAGCACTCCTTTTAGTACCCTAGACATTGACACTTGTTGGCCCATCTTCAATATTTTAATCTCAACACGAACACATCGGGAAATGAAAGAAACCAGAATGGGCTCTTATATTATTATATTGTCACTGAGAACGTTTGATTAACAGTTGGACATCTTTAGGTGAGGGGCTGCTCTGATATAGTCCTGTGAAGCCAGCTGTAGATTTATCTTTCAGTACAACCAGCTGGTGTTATCACATCACCTTCTATGTAATTGTGTTCTGAAGAACCAAGACAACAATGCCCCCAATTTTAACACAG
This sequence comes from Psophia crepitans, assembly GCA_013399095.1. Lineage (NCBI taxonomy): Eukaryota > Metazoa > Chordata > Aves > Gruiformes > Psophiidae > Psophia > Psophia crepitans. Next base: position 703,669 of record VWZZ01002799.1, read on the forward strand.
AAGTCACTATTGATAAAAAAAAAAGGTTTTTTTTTTCCAACATATCATACAATTAAAGTCAATCCTCAAAACTTTAAGCTTGTTCACATTTCTTAAGTAAGCCACTCATCTAACTCAATATCTACTTCAAGAAAGGGAAATTGACTCAAGCATTTCTACCCCCATGCTCTTTAAAGGCTGAAGCAAGTACAGAGAGGTATTTGCAAGACCCATCTGTCATCGACAGGGAAAATGAGAGGCTATTCCCAGGACTAGTTCAGGCTAGCTTTCTTGAATGGATGTTAACTATTGGGGATACCTATCAGAATATTCTTGATATCAAGGAAGCTAAGAGTCACAGAGTTCAACTCTCTATCAAAAAGTACCTATATGCAGACCAGTATTTTAAAATTAATCCAGTTCATAGAGGCATTAAGGGTTAGAGCTATTACTTATCTCAAAAATATTTATAATGGCCCTGGTTCAAAATTATTGCGTTCTGTAATATCCCCTAAGTCAGTAGTATCTTCATAGCAGATGGTAAGTTGAATAATGAATTTGAAGAGACTTTTCAGTTCTTGCATATAATAGCTACTATGTCCTTTATAAAGTAAGTATTATTCCATACTCATTGAAACTAACATCCAGCAGTTAAACACACAGTAGAATTCTGTTCACATTGCTCAGTCAATGTACTTTTGTTATTTTATGCTAAAACTGCCATAAATTTCCACTGGAAATCCCAATGCCACACTAACTTATCTTCCATTTACTTAAAAAAAAATAAAATTAAAAAAATAGAATTACAATATATCTTTCAAGTTAAAGTATTTTTTGTAAGACTAGAAAATATTTAACTACAAAAGGGAAGCTGAGGGGATGATGTGCCTTGAGTAAGGCAAGCAACTTTTAGAATTAAACAGTTCTGTAAACTGTAGCAGCCGATGGTTAATTATTGGTTGTGAACACGCCATCTATCTAAATTCATCCACAGTTTTAAGAAAGGATTTGTTGTGGTTAAAGAAGGGGAGAAAATTCTAATTGTACCAGATTACACGCCTAACATTTTGACATTGAGGTACATAGACACATAATATATTTTTGCCTTCTCTTTACTACATGTACTTATTTATGTTTATGTAGGCACCCTTATAAGAATTTTGACTTCAAATTAAAACAAAAAAGGAAAAAATAGTAGTCCTCAATGCCTACACAAAGCAATTTTTAGAAGCTGTATTTATACTGTGCAGCCACTCTTCCCAAATACATGCTAGCTTTTGTACAGACTAACTTTAAAGAAAAGTCTTAACCTGTAATTACTGCTTGATTTGCAGTGTTCCTTAAAACTGCTACACATAAACCAAAAAAGCCATGCAAATTTAAAAAGCATTTTTAAGTTTAATGAATTTCATTTTAGACTACCACCCTTCTAGTTCATCACAAATGACCATACATGTAATGAAAATCAAAGAACTTGAAGAAATCATACTTGCCTCCTAACAATGAAAGTTTATTTCACTTCTTCCTGGCCTACCTGCCTATAAGACAGTAAAAAAATACCAACATTGAGCAATAAATATTTTTATATCATGACAATATCTACTCTATTTGACTTAAGGATCATCAATAACTGAGTTTCTGGAGGACTGAGACCTTCAGCAAGGCTCATTGATTTCTAAATATCCCTGTTGCAAAATAGCATGAGGAATCCTACATTAATATTTTTTGCTCTACCTGTTTTGTGATGGGAATATTCAAGCTACATGGTTTGTAATCTCTAACCTTAAAAAAAATCACTACATTTACTTAATAGAAGTATTAAAGATATGCAGTTATAAATATCCTTAAGATATTTGTCCAAAGTCAGAAAATATAAAGCCCTAGTGGGCTGCATAGGACATGAATAGGCATGAATAACATGTTAATTTGCCACAGTAGCGACACTGCAATTTCTGTGTTAGCCACCTAACAATATTGCAGCCCTCTGGGGCACTGTGCAGTGTTGTATACCTGTAAAAGTGGAATTCTACTTTTCTTGTGCTTGTGTGTTTACATAAAATTATGTATTCAGGAAACATTAAAAAAAAAAAAAGTACATGTACAAATGCAACTGTCCCAGTGCCAGCACCGGGCAGTAAAAGAAAGCTGTTTTACCAGGTAGGACTAGGAATGACCAGTCTTTGCAATCTGAAAGGAAGTACTGAAGGTGGGGAAGGAGGGCAGATCTGGAATGTCCTCCTTCCTTTAGGTCCGGCACCCAGGGCCAAGGTAGCACTGGGGGTGGAGGGGTCGGGGGGTGGGCGATGGGGAG